>JAOVVA010000041.1:7384154-7398492 GCA_028565275.1 Leiocassis micropogon
CTTGCAAGAACTATTACAGAAAGGCTGACCTCTGTGTCTTAAAATAACAACTAACTGCTGTTTTTGTTGTTGTTACGAAAATGGAGGGTAATTTGTGTTGTTCAAATACAGCTTTACATTGATTTCATCTTCACTGTATCTTTGTTCATGCTGAGGAGTACATACTTTTTATATTTATAGGTGCAACATCAAAACACTTTATTTAAACCTATTAAAACTAAATAATAATAAAAAAGGCAGCACCAAAATTGTTAAGAAATGTATAATTAAAATAAAGCTTCAATAAAGTTCATTATACGAAATATTAACCCCATCATATGGATGTGCTGTTATAAATAACAAAAGGCACCTCAACACTTTAAATTAGCTCATCCGCATCTTCCTTTCTTAATCTTTTAATCTTTTTTAAGAGTGTATTATAATATAATAACACGTTATGTAATAATGTATACTTTATAATGTATGTGATTGACAGATACTTCTGTGCTTCTTTGTTTGGAGCAGTGATTTATCTGATTTTCTCCAAATGCTCGATCTGTAGCAGTTTTGTGTCATTCCTTCAGTGAACACCTACACTACATATTTTTTATATGTAACTTTGACCTTGGTAAATATTGAAACTGTTATGGTCTTTGCAGGAGGAAGCAATGACCTACTACACCGAGCTGGAGGCCAAGCTGAGAGAGGATTATAAAAAGGAAAAAGAGAAGGTCACCACCAAGCCTCTGGACATGGCGTTCGTCACCTTCCAGAATGAAATCATGACTGCAATGTAGGTTTGATATGCTGTGTGTTTTGGCTGTAGTGGGAATATATCGTTAGCTTCACAGACTCGCATTAACATGTACTTCGCTCATCTGTATTTAAATGAAGTTCAAAAAGCTGATCGAAATATACTGATTACAGTGCCACTGCATTGTACGTGCATTTTTGTGTTTCAAGAACATACCCAACAGACCAGAATTTCAGTTTAATGCTTGATGATTTATTTGTTGCATGCTTTCTGACCTTGCTTCGCCCTTAAGCCGTATTAATATCTGCTATAAATGGCAGATATTTTTAAAAAAATTTCTTGACTGAAATTTTAAAGTTTCCTAGACGATGCATTTATTAAAGTACTATTTTTTCCTTTTCAGGATTCTTAAGGACTTTAATGCCTGCAAGTTCCATGGCTGTCACTGTCGGCGCGAGCCAAAATCATCACCCTACAGCACCAACCTATATACACACAACTGGACAGTCACCTACGCTCCTGATCCACAGAATGTGTACTGGTAAGAGATTCTGTTCAGAGCAGTCCGACTCTCCTCCATCATTCCTGCAGAGACAGTAAATACAGTACAGATGCCTCTTCTTGACAATGGAGGTAATAGTAGTTATAGTAATAGGTTTGGTAGTAATTTTGTCTTTTCTCCTGCAGGGAGCACTTGTCCATAGGCGGAGCATCCTGGTGGCTCCGCTGCTTGGTTATCAACTGTTTCCTCTTCATCCTGCTCTTCTTTCTCACCACTCCTGCCATTATAATCTCCACTATGGACAAATTCAACGTTACAAAACCTGTGGAGTACCTGAATGTAAGTAACTAGTGCATGAAACACGTGTGCGTCTGCCTTCACTCTGTACATGCATGGTGTTTTATGCAACATTCACATGGCTGTGTCAAATATCCAAATAAAAAAAAAATAATGCTGATTCACTGGCGTTTTAGACCTCCTCTTAATTAGAATTTTGATTTTATAATAAAAAATATTATTTAAAAATGATTTTATAATAATAACCTTTTTTAAATAGATTTTATAATAATTATAATAATAAAATCTGGATTGGATTTTAATTTGTCATCCTTATCACATGTCCTTCCCTTCACTTTGTTTTACCTTGGTATGGATTTCCAGAATCCCATTATCACCCAATTCTTCCCCACTCTGCTCTTGTGGTGCTTCTCGGCCCTGCTGCCCACCATCGTGTACTACTCGGCTTTCTTTGAGGCGCACTGGACACGGTACACGCTCACGTCCAAGCTTTCTCTCTTTTGCACACATCAGCTAGCACTGTATTAGAACAGCAGATTATGGGTTAAGAGTTCTATGCATTTCATTCACGTAATATAGGAGATTGTTATTCTAGCAATTGTGTGTTACATATTTTAGTTGATGTCCTGTTTCATTTTTATAAAATTTGAAATTGTAAAGCTGCTAGTTAAGCTGTGCAAAACTTAACAAAAATCATTCCATGTTATTTCAACACAAATAATGCACCAATCTTCTTTCTGGTGTTTTGGGGACTTTTTCCTTACAGTTCTGGGGAGAACAGAACCACTATGCACAAGTGCTACACTTTCCTCATCTTTATGGTCCTTCTGCTGCCGTCTCTGGGCCTCAGCAGGTTAGACCTGGAATACATTAAATTGTTGAGTGACTGGAGGAAGATACAATGTTGAAGTCTCACTATAAAGTTAAATTTTTGTATTATTTTGAAACGATGTGTGTGTCAGTAGATTTGGGTATAATACATTCCTGTAAATCAATTGTTCCTTATTGCAAACACTTTGGCTTATCTTTGGTATGTAAACTATTTTAATTATGAGTGAATATGCTGTGACTTTAGTAACATGCTCTGTATTCTTTTCCTAACGTAGTTTGGATGTGTTTTTTCGCTGGCTTTTTGACAAGACGTTCCTGGCTCAGGCTTCAGTAAGATTTGAGTAAGTTGATGCATGACCAGGTTATTCTGTATTTTAAGGGATCATGAAAATATTATACTATACAATTTAATTTCATTTTGCACTCAGCTTGGGCTATAATATTAAATTGTCAGCAGTGCCATTTGTCATTTCAACATTTGCATGTTAACAGTTCTAAAAAAGGTATATATTTTTTTAATGTGATTTCTTATAGACTGAAATGTCTTTGTGTCTTTCTTCAGATGCGTATTTCTTCCAGACAATGGGGCATTCTTTGTGAATTATGTCATTGCCTCGGCCTTCATTGGTAATGCCATGGACCTGTTGCGCATTCCGGGTCTGCTCATGTACATGATTCGTCTGTGCCTGGCGCGTTCTGCAGCCGAGAGACGCAATGTTAAGAAGGTGATGAATTTCCTCAGACACTCCATATAGCCATACTTTTGAATATTGCCACATTATCTAATACAGTGAATCCTCGGATTTCGAGTAACGTGGTTTGTGAGTGTTCCGCAAGAAGAGCAAAGATTTTTAATCAATTTTGACTTGAAAAACGAACAAGTCTTGGTTTACGTGTACCGAGTATCATTTATCACGCATGTGCTTCTAGTTTTGACGCTGAGCGTCACGTGGTCACAACATGTTATTTCTCGCTGCGGAATTGTGGGTAATCGTCTCCCCTGCTCGGCCTTAGTGTGCGTCTCTCACTGGTATAATCAACATCCGTGCACACGTGTACTGTTTACTGTAACACTGTGACCACATGTGTGCGCGTAAAACATTTTATTTTGTGTTTGTATGCGTGTGTGTACAGCACACGTGTACTGTTTATTACAACACACGTGTGTGCGCGCGTGTAAAGCAAAAGCAAGTCTCATTAGAGAGGTTAAAGATCCATTTTCTCTCTTCGCGTCATTGAACATGATACTTCACACACACACACCCCTCCTTTCGCCTTCACACACACACCATGTTAAGTGCTTCAGTACAACTGCATGGTTGTGTGCTTCATGTAATGCATCTGTTAACATTGGGTTTAGCTAAAACACCAGAACATAATAATTATAAGGTGTGTCCACATACTTTTGGACATACAGTGTATGCTAATTAGTGTAAATATATGAAACCCTTCTGATTGCACAAACAGGATAAACGGAATGAAACATTGTAGAAAATTGTCCTTTTTCATATTTTATTTTAACAAACTGCCTTTTTTTCTTTTCTTTTTAATATCCATCATAGTTACACATACTTACATACTTGCACATACAACTGGTTGTGATGTATTTAATCATGTAGCTAAATTAATGTGAGGTTTGCTACACAGCATCAAGCATACGAGTTTCAGTTCGGTGCCGCATATGCCTGGTTGATGAACGTCTTCACTGTAGTCATGACCTACAGCATCACCTGTCCAATCATCGTTCCTTTCGGTAAGCTTCTCAAACCCAGTCAACCCTTGAAAATGTGTGTTGGGGAATGTATGACTTCTCAGACGACATGTTGTTAAGCCTGAAAACTTTAAATTTTAGCTGCTTTAAAACTACTGTATATCTAAATATTATTTGCTGCGTTTTAGTAAAATCCTGGCTCGACTGGATAACATTAGTCTGTAAAGTAAAGCAGAAGTTTAATGTAGGATCATTTTGTAATCCTTCTCTACACAATCTAATGGCTGCAACTTGCATGTTCTTTGTTAAACAAACATTCTTAATGACTACTTCTGAGGATGTATTTATCTGTTGGAATTGTCTTAAGGGCCTAAGCATTACACAAGTGATATGAAAAAAAAAACATTGCATATAATGGTTAAAGTGGATAGATATTGTGAGAAACGAATAAATAGCGCATGTAATATGCACAGACACGAGCATCATTCCAAGAATTGATTACACGTGACAAGCGAGCCTGAAAAACATGTCAAGTCTGACCGGACAACTCTGCCTTTTACATTGGGATAACATTTTACAGGGTGACTCAAAGCAGACTCATGCTAAGGCTGACAAAACGGCACAAAATAAATCACAAAGCACATTTCATGGAGTGCCTGAAAATCACCTGAACCTTTTAAATGACTCTTTCTGTCCTCTCTTTAGGTTTAATGTACATGTTATTAAAGCACCTAGTGGACAGATACAACATGTACTACGCCTACCTGCCGTCTAAACTGGATAAGAAGATCCACTCTGGAGCTGTGAACCAGGTGGTGGCTGCACCCATCCTGTGCCTCTTCTGGTTGCTCTTCTTCTCCACTGTACGCACAGGTGAGGGCATCCTTTTTGGCTGGACGTCTTCTTCATTTAGTGTGAATATATCATTACACATTGTAATACACCCATGTACATTCATAAATAATTAAGGCAGATAGCAATGAATAATTTCCAATAGCAAAAGTATTGTGTATATTTTGTACTACTCAGAATTTTCTGTAATGCACTGCTTTAAGGTAATCGCACCAAAATAACCAAGCTCCCTTCCAGCATGCCATCTTGTTTAGCTCATGCTTGGCACAAAACCAGCAAGTGTTTAGTACTCCCAACCTTAAACCAAGCTCATCTGACATGGAGACTGTTAAAGGGCTGAAATGTGGTGTTCTGTAGATGCCATTTGTGAACAATTTGCAAAATTCAGTCTTCATGTATCGGCTTGGAAAATTAATTAATTTGTTAATTAGAATAGAATAAATGAAGGCATTTCTTTCCCCTAACAAAATTTTCAATGATCTTTTTTGCTCTCCCTAGGGTTCTCTGCTGCCACCTCCATCTTCACATTTGTGGTTCTGATCATCACCATCATAGTTTGCGTCTCTCACATTGTGTTCGGTCATTTTAAGTACCTAAGCGCACACAATTATAAGGCAAGTCTATAATCCACGTCCAGGAAAGTGGTACATACTGTACTGTACTTCTGTTTGAACATGTGCTTCATAATAATCTTTACAGATTGACTCTCAGGAAGTGGATGGAGTAGAGAACGGACAGCCGCCTGGTACCTCCCCGCCCGCCAAATCTGCGGTGAGATTGAATAGCTATAGCGTGTTGTCTGTCATTTTCTAGTAACTCCAACACATCATCACATGAATTCACATAATTGCTATGAGTATCCAGTTTTACATTTCAATATTCTTACATAAACATGAAATAATTATTTATGACTCGGGTGAAATAAATGACAAAATTATTTATTCCATACAACTTTTAAGTTGTAGAATTTTTATAGTTTTAATTAGGATTGGGATTGATGCCTTATCAGTTAATATTAATTATTTTTAATTGGTATTATCAAGATTTAGCGCCTAGTTCCTTGCAGCGCATGTGTACTCCCAATATAGCGTAGGCTGACATTTATGCTATTATTCTGTGTTGCCTTGTTAGTGGAAATTTACAAGTTATGATGCCATTTACCACCAAGTGAAGAAAACATGGCTTTATATCTGTATAAAATCATGTCTTTTGTTTACACTGTGAAAGCATGTAATCCAGGTAAAAAAAACTGCTTTCACCACCGTTTTACACTTTTACCAGTAGAATGACTACTGGTACTGGTGTACTTCTTATAGTGAACAACAAGAGCAGTAAATTCTGGACTGAAATTGCAGCACATCAGCAACAGAAGGCAGTAGCGATTAGCTTAACTTTACCATATTCAGTGTGAGTGGCATGGAACTTGATAGCTGAGAAGCTACTCCTAGGTGACTCCTAAGTTGAAATTACCAGTTAACATTAAAATCACACAGACCGGTCGTATTAAGATCTTGTAGTAGGATCCATATTTACTTGTTTGGATGAGATGATAAGGTCAGACCTATCTCATCTATACCTGCAGATCTGTTATAACTCTTGTGGTCTGTCCGAACTGTTGCCCCAGACAGCATTACATCGTGTTTAAATAAACTATAGTGTAAAACAGCCGGCTGTACAGTATGCGCCAAATATTCTAAAACGAAAAGACGAACATTATTACCTTAAATAAACAAATGTACACCATATTGGCGTGTTGCTTTACCAGCGTTTATATCGTTCACGAAGATTCTTAACCCAGGTCCCTGGAACAACACTTGTTGCAGTCTCCTGCAAAATGAGATGATTTGCTTGCGTATTCCAGACACAGTTCTTGGCGGATTCTTGGGATGAATATGGCACCTCTTTCAACTCAGGCTCCCTTTACGATCCACTTCCGCATGATTAGAAATCATACTCAAATATGAATACTTTTTTTCTCAGTCAACTTTCTTTTCAATACTGGGAACAAGTGTGCCAGGAGCTATGCCCCATCAGAAAAATGTATATTTTGGCACATAGCGGATTATGATCAGCCACCTGTATATGATCTTGTTTATCTAGCAATTATTTTGACATAATATTAATCATAATACATGTCATAATACAGATATCATAAGTATGCAAACATATACCACACATTGTGTCATGTTGCCCAACCCTAACTCATGCATGCTTTACTGATGGAGATACACTTGAGTTTTGTTATAAAGGTAGCAAAATCTGGATGTTGGGAAGGATTAAGGTTATGCCATTCTCTTCTGCTGTAAAATACCAAACAAGAATAAATTTAAGTAAATAAATATAAAAAGGCACATTTTCTCAACCAGCTATTTTAAATTTGATTATGATTTCCTCTTTTTCTCCTGTCCCTTAGCAGAAGTACATTGCACAGGTTCTGCAGGAGCAGGGGACAGACGAGACAGGCTCTGGGAGCGGTGAGGAGTATGGCCAGAGTTCCTTGCAGGATGACGAGCTCATCGCACCGGGCTCTGTTGTTAACGAGGGGGATTTCCAGTCAGGAGAGGACAGTCTAATCGACAACGAGGTGCATCAGTGAGGCACACTACATTCTGTAACAGACTATTAGTAGATCAAACGCAAACACACTGTACTGAGATCGGATAAAGCTGTGCTCCAGGACCCTTATGTAGCCCGGACCAGGGCGTCACACCTGTATACGTTTCGTCCCTTGGGCTTGGAGAGCAGCTCGCAAACACTAACAAGGCTCGACCATTTGCTTTCATACTTGACATGGAAAAAGCCAACTGTGCTACTACATACTAAACTTCAAACTAATCAAGTTCACCAAGGCTGCTTCATGACTGCTTCTCCACATCATGTACGACTGGCTCTCAGTCACCACTGGAAGGAGGGCACATCTCTCATGGTTGCACATCGATTATGATGGTTTTGTTTTTGCTTTGGAAGAAATCCTTTTAATCATGGTATTTATGCATTATGCACCTATTTTGTGTTACAAGTCATCTTTAATCAGTAGGTTCATGGGTTCATAAATGTTAACTATTCTTTAAAGGTGAGTATTTATCTGGACACTCCATCTTGCTATCATTGGAAGTGCAGGGTTTTCTTTTTTTTTCTCCATTAAAATTTTTTTTTTTAAAGTGCATGTGTCAGTTTTGCAGTAATGAGCCAAACTGTTAATGTTACGAATGTTCCTTGTGGCTTCAGCTGTAACTCAGCAATTAAAAAGAAAAACAATGGGCGAGCACCAAGTAATTTATGTTCATGCAGTGTTTTACAGCTGATCTTTACAGCCAACTTTTTTCCAACTCGTTGAATTGTTTTAGCACTACGTGTATAAGTGCCGCCGCAAAGTAGTCTGTCCAACATATCACTGGATAGACTCCAGGGTATTATTTATCGTCAGGTTTCGGCTGTCATTTCTAATAGGATTCACTGACTAGTTTCTTAAACAGACTTAAAAATTATTTTTTTTAATTAAAATTATTACACTGATTTAGTTACCTTTACTTACAGATTGTAAAGTGATCTTGTAAACTCTGGATTTTTAGGTTCTCAAAGACAGCCTTTATGCGGTTGTCACTTCCTTGCACGTTTTAGCATGAGAGTTGTTTATTTTTATTTTTTTTATTTTTTTTAAGCAACTGTGTTAAATACTAAACAATGTAGCAATTAATGTAGTCGATCACTGAATGCAGCGTTTCTTGTACAGAGACACAAAATGCAAACAAAAATTAATGAGCTAAACTTTAGCTCATAGGACCATAGTCTGATCCTGTCTCTGTCTTTGTGGATTTCTGTGCACCGCAACCCACCTTATTGACGGATCTGCTACATGATAGTAAGAGCAATAAAGAGAAAGCGAGTGTACGTCTGTAAAAGTCACATACCATGTCAACATGTCCTGGTTGGTACCGCAAATTTACTGCTGAATCATTGTCCATATATTTGAATTGTTTACATGAATTTCCTGTCAGATGTTTTGCCTGCCATATTCTGTACCCCATATCAACCCATGGTGAGTAATTTGCGAGCCTATGACTGCACATGAGGAGAAATAATGCATATTTTTCTGCACTGACACTTGAAGAATGATGTAAACCCTGTAATCACTAATTCTAATATATTAGGTAAATTAAATTCTAATTTATGAACGGCAGTGCTGCTTATACTCATGTTCCAATGGCAATGATGCTGCTTCTCGTGTTACTGTAAACATGAATCATGGTGGTGATCAGCACTCATGATGACGCAGCATTTCCATTACTGGATATACAGTATATACACACTTTTAGTCCTTGATTTAAGGGAATCCCCATGTTTATTCGATTCATTTGTCATTGTACCTCTGCAGATGAAATATGACCATGAGGTTGCACTTTACGCACACATTTCTGTGGATGTTTCCGTTCATTTCTGGTATTTTATTTATATCATTTGCTACAGTTTCTCAGTGGAAATGGAGACCACTGTTTGACTAAGTGGAGCTGTTGGAACTACTTTTTCATTTTTGTAAATAGACTGTCATTGCACTGCTTTCATGAACACTAAAACTGTGGCATTTAAGGATGTGTACAGTTTATCAGGTTTTTTTTTCTTCCCCTCTCTCAAAAACAATAAGGATCCCTTTTATTATATTGTGACAGCTGTGGAATGCATACATTGCTAATCTGTTCTCAATTTTTTCTATTGTAGTTTCTTTTGTTCCTTAGAACTTCTTTTTTATGATGTACACATCAGAGCCTTCCATGTCTTCAAACAATAAATTCAGCCTTTACTGCTAAAATGTCTTGGTTTTCGTTCATTCATCATAAGGAATCACCTTAGTGGATGATGATGTGTTTTTAGGAAGTGTGAAGAAACTGGAGGAAACCTTAGAGACCTAGAGAGAGAACACAACCAAGAGCTCCACTATGCTGCATGTGTGCACAAGTTTCTGGGGGTGGGATACTCTTTCATGATACTCTACCACTACGACTTCATCATAGAACAGACATTAACAACAGATATCATAAATTCAATTCTTTATTTTTACGTTCAGGGTAAAAGAGAACTCAGAGCCAGTCCTGGCAAAATAATTCACGTAGGTGTGGGCAGCATTCTAGCACATAGCACCCTTCACACTCATTCAAACACAGTGGGAACATTTGACAGTACCTCAAGAACAAGATCAGACCCAGATAAAAAAAAATGTATTACAGTTTATTATACCTCGTCTGTATTGCTCTTGATCGACACGGGGCTTAATGGTTTTAATGGACATGGGGCAGGTTAGGCTAATTGGCGTTCCTAAATTGCCTGTAGTGTGTGTGTGTGTGTGTGTGTATGCCCTGTGATGGATTGGCCCCCTGTCCACAGTGTACCCTGCCTAAGTCCTTATCCTAAGTCTCCTGAGATAGGCTTCAGGCCCCCGCAACCTTGTATACAGGATTAAGCGGTATAGACGATGAGTGAGTATATTTTGGTAAAGATTTGCATATGCAGAGGGGCATTCAAGTCAAACCTGGATCTGTGATGAAATTTCTCGTGAATTAAATCATAATTTTAAAATTAAACTAGATGGAATTCACAGCCAGCACCTACAATCTGAAGCTAGGACGTGTAAATATTAGATCTCTCACATCTAAAGCGCTTATTGTAATAAAGCGATCACTAATCAGGAGTTTGATATACTGTACTATGTTTAACAAAAACGTGGATTTAACCGCATCAGTCTCTCGCCAACTGGTAGAGGAAGAGGCATCGCAGTTAAAGTGCTTTTAATGAATCAAACCTTCATTTAAAAACATGACATTTGAGGTTCTGAATACTAACATAACAAACATCACCACAATGTCTCCCCAGTCGATTCCAACAATTTTTATTTACACCCAGACACTCAGAGCTTTACTCTAAATTTCTCTCTGAATTTACAGATTTCCTTTTAAACATGGTCATTTCCATATACAAAGCATCAATTCCTGGAGACTTTAAAAAAAATTAAGAATCTTGAAGAGCCTCTGAGAACAGCATTTATGTCCATTCTGTACTAGATGTACATCAGTGCATAGCAAGGCCCACTCATGAAGTTCACACTCTAGATTTAATACTAACCTTCAGATTAAATATAGAAAATATAGGGATATTTTCCCAAACAGATAATATCAACAAAAACTGAATGCCTTGAAACCTCTTATTAAGAAATCTGACATTGATCCATGTCAGCTGTCCAACTATAGGCCAATATCAAATTTCCCCTTTGTCTCAAAGATTCTAGAATCTAGAATGACACCACTGATCATAGTATTCTGCTTGATTGATTAGAAAATGTTGTAGGAGGTAAGGGGTCGGATTTCTCCTGGCTCAGGTCTTATTTGACAGATCCCTATCAGTCTGTAGATGTAAACATACAAAATTGAAATTTGGTGCACCACAAGGTTCTGTTTTAACCCTACTGCCATTTTCTCTCTATATGCTTCCTCTTGGTAACATAATTCATAAAGATGGTATTAGTTTCCACTGTTATGCTGATTATGCTGACAGTTATATGTCTCAGCGAAGTCAGATGACCGACACCGGCTTAAAAAAGTTGGAGAATGTGTGAAGGATATTAGACACTGGACTCTAATTAACTTAATTCTGCTTAATTCTGATCAGTACAGAAGTACTGGTATTAGGATCACATGCAGCTAGAAGTAAGTTTTCACACAGTAACTGTGGGTGGCCTTTCTGTTTCTTGTGCAGCAGTAACAGATCTTGGTGCGATTATAGATTTTTGAAGCTGCTGTAGATAACATTACCAGGATAGCATTCTTTCATCTCAAAAATATTGCCAAGATAACAAATAGAATGCAGAAAAACTTGGTTCTGGCTTTTGTCACTTCTAGGTTGGATTATTGTAATGGCTTGCTGTCTGAATGTTTAACTAGGTGCATAAACAAGCTCCAGTTCATCCAGAATGCAGCAGCGAGAGTCCTCACCAGAACCAGAAGATATGAGCACATCACTCCTATCTTATCCATACTGCATTGGCTCCCTGTAAAATTATGCATTGATTTTAAAATACTACTATTGACCTTTAAAGCATTAAATGGTCTTGCACCATTTTACCTGACTGAACTGCTAGTGTTTTATGATCAGTCACGCCTACTTCGATGAAAGGATGCAGGCTACTTTTCAGTACCGCGTATTAAGTAAACTACAGCTGGGCTTTCTTACAAAGCTGGAATAGTTATGGAATATGCTTCCAATTAATGTTCAGGACTCACACATAGTCTCAGTGTATAAGTCTAGGCTAAAAAACAATTTATTTAGCCAAGCATTTTGTGAATAGTTTGTATTAGGTAAAGGTGCAGATCTTGGGGAATCATGGATGTAGAGTATTATGGTGAACTGGTATGTGTATATGCTGTCTGGGGTGGTGAGTGGGAATGGTTCCACTCACCATGAAGATGGACTCAGCTGATGCAGGCAGTTTTTTTTTTTTTCTGATGGCATGTGATTACACAAACTCAACAGTTCAAGACTGAAATTCCCACAAACATTATTGTACCGGCGATGATGTCATAGTGCTTGGGCCCTAATTATTATTATTATTATTAATAATAATAATAATAATAATAAATTTTTTGGGTGGCATGGTGGCGTATTGGTTAGCACTATGGCCTTACACCTCCAGGGTCGAAGGTTTGATTCCTGCCTCGGGTCTGTGTGCATGGAGTTTGCATTTTCTCCTCATGCTTGGTGGGTTTCCTCCGGGTACACCGGTTTCCTCCCACAATTCTGCGATGGATTGGCTCCTCGTCCAGTTATTAATATTATTAACAATTATTAATATTATTGATGACATTTTTGGGTGACATAGTGGTGTAGTGGCCTCGCACCTCCAGGATCCAATGTCATGAGTGTGTGTGAGTGTGCATGTGTGCCCTGTGATTGATTGGCACCCAGTCCAGGGTGTACCCCGCCTTGTGCCCAAAGTTCCCTGTATACATCCTGTATACAGTTTAAAGCAGTACAGAAAATGAATGAATGACAGTTGCTTTTTCACTCCAGTGCGGTGTCTCGTGCTTCAGCCTTGTGATTTCCACGCAGATATCCTGCGTCATCGGTGTAGTTCCTGTGTCTAACCACTAGATGGCGGGGTTTCATCGTTGATATGACGAACCTAAAAGTCGGTAAAAGTCCAGAAGTGCGACGTGGAAACGCTGAAACCGCGCTACGTGACAACATCAGCGGGGCCTCTCGGTCTCGCTCTTACATGCTCTCCGGGCTTCTTTGGACCATGTGAGTGGACAGTAAGATTTATAATCCAGTAAAGTGCAGGAGAAAGAAGAGCTGGACGCGATGGACGGAGCTCTGGCTGTTACTCTGATCTCTGTGGCGATGTTTGTGGGATGTTTTCTGCTCGGACTCATTCCGTTACTGGTGAACTTTTCCCAGGTAAGAACAAACCTGCTGTATTTCATATTTCTGTCTAAAACTACAACAGTACGCTGAAGGTGTGTGTGTGTGTGTGAATACAGGACACTGTAATACTAATCTGATTTGAGTTGGAGTGTGCATTGGGTGCGTTTCTTAACTTAATACATCAACCTTAAATATTATTAACAATAACAATAATCAAAATCATTCTTTTAAACTCTCTTAATGTCTCTGCGACCAGGACGTTAAACTTTCAGCAGGTTCTACAAGTCCGACAAGTAAATAACCACAAGTTATACCGTGTGACCAAGAATAACAATCCATTTTGACTAAATATAAATGTAATGTTGCGCTTTGCGTATGCAATTATTTTATAATTAAACTATTTTTAGAGCACCGGTGCAGTGAACAAGCTTTTAACAGTTTAATCACTTTATCCAAACCCTTACAGCAGAAGCAGCAGTTTATTACCGTGCTGGGGGCGGGGCTTCTGTGTGGCACCGCCCTCGCAATTATTATTCCAGAGGGGGTGGAGCTACTGGAGGGGTCGTCCAGAGGTGAGTAACTTCCCCT
Organism: Leiocassis micropogon; assembly: GCA_028565275.1. NCBI lineage: Eukaryota > Metazoa > Chordata > Actinopteri > Siluriformes > Bagridae > Leiocassis > Leiocassis micropogon. The sequence continues at coordinate 7,398,078 of JAOVVA010000041.1, forward strand.
TCTAACATAAGCACTATTGGACTCAGCTGATACTTTATATTAAAAAGAAATCTGAGACAATCGTATAGACTTTTGCTGCTGCTAAATCCATGTGGGCCGGGAATCAACCTCCTGATACAAACTTGTGAGCACACCTCGGTCTCAATATGATTTTGCGATTCGAACTGCTTGCTCACGCACCATTAGGGGCGGAGTAACACACTCGGAGGAGAAGCGCTAGCCGCCCCTGATTGGCTGTAGATCCCTCTCATCCCTCCCCCCTGAGAGAGCTCGGCCAATCAGCTCTCTCTGTGCCTCCGGCTGTGAAACCAGCGCTTCCCGGATGATCCAATTTTACACCTTTTTTTAAAAAAAAAAAAGTTATATGATGAATTAAATGTAGCCCGTTCCATATAAAATTAGTTTTCTCACTTAA
>JAOVVA010000041.1:7413780-7435315 GCA_028565275.1 Leiocassis micropogon
ATGCGCGAGATTGCAAAAAAAAAAAAAAAAAAAAAAAAAGTACTTCTTTAAGGATTTATGCTCCTCATTACACTCGCGCTTTATCCTGTATTCAGGGTCGCGGTGGCCTGGAGCCTATCCCAGGAGACGAGGCAGGATACACCCTGGACAGGGTATCAACCCATCGCAGGACACACACACATTCACTCATTCACACACAACGGGCAATTTGGGAACATCAATTAACCTTACCTACATGTCTTTGGACTGTGTGCCCAGAGGAAACCCACCAAGCACGGGGAGAACATGCAAACTCCATGCACACAGAGATGGGAATCGAACACGGACCCTGGAGGTGCAGGGCGACAGTGCTAACCACTACACCACCATGCTGCCTCCTCATTACTCAAATTCTTTAATTCATTACTTGTAAAAAGAATAAATAAAATATTCAATTAAAAATAACTCTATGGTTTTAACTGACCACACGCAGTTACTAAACACGGTGTCTGGTTCTTCATTAGCATAAGCCCCGGTACAGCAGAATTTACCCTTTTAGAAAAATTCTTGTTTAGTATTAGTACATCTTAAAATAATCACTGTTAAATATAAAAAATAAGAGCATCAAATACAACACATTGAAAAAATAATACTTCTATCACTATAAAAAAAAATAAACTAAGCTAATAAAACACAAGCTAATACATTGTTCTTTTGGCATTTGATCAAACACTTTTTTCTCTATAATGTCTGTTTAAGGTTTGTAAACTGAAGGTTTCAATGAGTTCATGTTCTTCTGAATGAGAAAGTTTTTCTGATTAGTTGAACCAGGACTGAAGTGAATACGAAATCCATGTGTTTCCAAGTGACAAAGTTTACCAGTTTAGCAACGTTTGTCTTTTTCACCCTAGAAGACGTTAAAAGTAAAAGGTTCTAGATCATTGCCCTAAATCCAAAAGACAGTGCAGCTCCCATCGCCAGACCCAAGGACAGGAAGAAGGCCATGATTGCCCCTGCTGTCTCTGCTTCATGCTGAGACACTTTCCTGTGAGACAAATCCAAAACAGCACAATAATTACTACACAGGAAGCAGTAAAAAATTAATGTGTGCAGTATGTATGACGTCCAATCCAGGATGCATTCCCCAGTCCTTGTGCCTTGTGTTCCCAGAACTGCATACGACCAGTGAGTAAAGCAAACGTTACTAAATAGGGTGTGATCTATTATTACAGTTCAGTAGAATAGGAAAGGAAATGAGTGGACATGGTCAACATTTTCTGCTGCTACGTTCCTTCTAAAAACTTACAAAGGATAGGGTACAACAAATGACTCATTAACGTGATCGTTTGTGTGGCAATTCATGTATCGCCAGACTGACTCCAAAACATTGTTTTATGAATAACAGTCAAAACATGAGCAGCACAACATCCTTTGTTGTTGTCCCGTAGATTCCCACACTAACTTGACACTATTTTAAATTAAATCAGAATTCTGACGCGAGCTCTATTGTGTGTAACAGTTACAGCAGAACATTGTAACTTCCTCAGAATATCCAACTGTAAGTGTCGTTACTGTTTTCACTAACAGTTACAATTAAATGAAGCTCATTCCTTAGAACACTGGTTTTCTCGCATAAAAAGCAAGGGCAGAATTTAAACAACGCAAGTCGTTTTACCTCCTCACATGCCTCCAAAGTCTTAAAACTCAACCTGACGGTGAGTGCGCAGGCTGTGTGTCTGCAGGGTTTTTTGACTATGCTGTGTTTTTCGGTGGTGTAAGCGTGTTTAATGAGTGGGTTTAAGATTGATTCGCTCAGAGTTCGGGGGAAAAAGGTAAATTGGAGGCTTTTAATGCGCATAATTTTTTATTATGTAAAGCCATAAAAATGCATTTCTGTTGTAACACCGAATGCTTCTGTGCACGTATCGCAAAAAAAACAATCACATATAATAACTGAATTGACAGCTATTTCTTCATCATCTCAAGAGCTCATACAAACTTTTACACCCAGCTAAACTATTTAGTGCAAATTATTTGACATGAGGTGACATCGTAAACAATCCTTGAATGTGTATCGACTTGCCTCAAACATGGATCAGAGTTCTGTTGACGGTGTTCGTACGATGACACAGAAACTACAATAGCGTGAAAAAAGTATTTGCCCCCTTCCTGATTTTATTTTATTTGTTGCATATTAGTCACAATTAAATGACTGAGATTGCCAAACAAATTTTATTATTACACAAAGATAACCCGAGTAAATACAAAATGCAGTTTTCATATTATGATTTCATTTATTAAGGGCCAAAAACCTGTACAAACCTGCCTAGCCCTACAAGTATGTGAAAAACAATTGCCTCAGTTTAAGGTTCATGATTCAATAATAAGAAAGACTGGGCAAAAATATCATTCATGGGAGAGTTCCAAGGCGAAAGTCACCGCTGAGCAAAAAGAACACATGCTCATCTCACATTTGGCAAAAAAATATCTTGATCATCCCCAAGACTTAGGGGGAAATATTCTGTGGACTGATGAGACAAAAGATGAAGTTTTTGGAATGTACATGGCCTGTTACTTCTGGTGTAAAACTAACAGCATTTCATAAAAAGAACATCATACCAACAGTCAAACATGGTGGTGGTATTTTGATGGTCTGGGGCTGCTTTGCCGCTGCAAGACCTGAATTAACAGTCCCGGCAAGGGGTCGCCACACCGGAATATCCAGTCCGCACTACAACTTGGCACAGGTTTTACGCCGGAGGCCCTTCCTGACACAGCCCTCCCATTTCATCCGGGCTTGGGACCGGCACTGCATCCAGTGGCTGGGGTTTGGGCACTGGCTGGGAATCGAACCCGGGCCTTACACATGGCAGGTGAAACACCTACCACTGAGCCACCAGTGCCCCTTATTAACAGTCATAATTGATGAACCATAAATTCTGTGCTCTACCAGAAAATCCTGACGGAGAATGTCCGACCGCCAGTTTGTAACCTCAAGCTCAAGTGCAGCAGAACAATAATCCAAAACACGCCATTAAGTCCACCTCTGAATGGCTAAAAAAACTAAATTAAGGTTTTGGAGTGGCCTAGTAAAACTCCGGACTTAAATCTGATTGACATCCTTAAAAAGGCTGCTCATGCTCGAAAACCCTCTAATGTGGAGGAATTAAAACAATTCTGCTTAAAAGAGTCAAAAGATGTGAAAGATCATCATCACTATTATTTGCCAGTTCTCACTAATGCTTGATTGCAGTTGTCGCAGCCAAGTGTGGCACAGCCAGTTAAGTTTAGGGGCAATTACTTTTTCACATAGGGTCAGGCAGGTTTGCACGGCTTTTTTCCCTTAATAAATGAAATCATTTAAAAACTGCACTACTAAAAGTATATATTTTGGTTATCTTTAAAATAAACAAAACAACTTTTATATTACACATTTAATATTATCATTTAAGTGTGACACATGCACAAAAAAAAAAAAAAAAAATAAATTAGGAAGGGGCCAAATACTTTTCACAGCACTGTATGAAACACACACACAAAAAAAAATGCACTAGAATGCACTAGAATGCACTGCGTACTCTGTGTACTCACTTAGGTCCGAAGCACATGCACAGGCTGGCGAGATAGCCGTTGCTGAAGGAGAAGAAGATCATGAAGACGATGTACCAGGCGTCATGATCAAACAGGACGGGAATGTTGTACCTGGGCTGCACGTTGCACAGGATGAAGAGGGGGACGAATACGAGACGAGCTAGCACCAGGACAGGCAGCCAGATGCTGTCTTTACCAGGCTGCAGAGACAGAGCGCACGCAATATTAAGATCACAATCAACAAAACTCTGTGTGTACTGTATCTACAAAACAATACACAATCAAACATCTATTTATAAGTCAACCATAATCATTATAATCATGAGCTAGAGGTGCTAGATCAGAAAGAAGGTATTGAAAAGTATTGAGGCTAATGATCATGGTTAATTGATAAATAAATAAATGGTTAAGAAAGATTCTAATGATAAATGTAAAAGCAAGGGATAGTTTCTTATTTTGATAGAAACTGTACCTAGGAAACATTTTGATGAGTAATTAGATGCATCATAATCTAGGACTTTATAGTTTGTTTTAAAACTATATAGAGTGTTTTAAAAATCAAGCTGTGTCTTTGATGGAAAGAACAGAGTCGAATAGAGTGTGAATCATAAAATTAGTTGAGTTACTTCTATTTGTTTGCAGAAAAACAATAAGCAATGAGAACATTTTTCTTTAATGGTGGTAATCTTAGCTTGCTGTAGTTGCTAAAATTACTCCAGAGTTTTATGCAGGCACAATGTGTATAAATCACTCATATATATGCATACTATACAAAGTAAATAAATCCTGTATCCGCACTATTTTAATACTACAGTATGTTAATCTTTATTCTTTATAGAACCCTACACTGTTGGCCAGGTCATGCACTTCTAACGGACTGCATTACTTTAAAGGCCCAATGATCCGCTTGTTTTTGAGAGATTAGATTCGGCAGGTTATAATGGAAGAAAATGTAAAAATATATTAAATGTGTCCCTGGTTCTCTGTCCATACAATATATATTGTCCTTTTTGAGTGCGTTTCTGTATTAATAAATAGAAGAGAAAATCTCAAATGTGCAGTGAATGTCCCAGAAGAAAGCAACCACAACCACACTTTAAACAGCGCATTTTTTTTTGTTGCCCAATTTATAACAAAAATGTCTCCAGATTCATATTAGACATGTGCATAGTAAAGGTTTCGATTATTTGAAAATGCTGGTAATACATTTAGCTTTCCATTTTTTTTATTCTAGTACCATGCTACTTTATTTCTACTAGTATCTAGTGCAACATTAATGTTAATTAGCTTCTACTATCTACTTAAGAGTCTATGATGACTCTCTCTTAGCACAACTTCCATACGCCTGGATTAATTTACTTTCATTTCTGGGCAAACTCGGTTTACTTTCCATCACTGTTGCTCTTTTCCTGGAGTTGGAGTTCTTGCCCACTTCCTTCGTGCCATGACGCAGATACAGTACGTGCCACTGACTTGGTGTCGAGAACAAGGTTTTCCTTTATGCTGAGTCAAAGCTTTCTTTTTAACATACCACATCCTTACCCTGCTCAGTATTTCAGCCATCAATATTACTCACACATTACTCAATTTATTCAGCCTCCAGCTGGATTCACATATGCAGAAACCACTTGACTACACGTTTTTATGCTTTGGAACAGACATGGAACTAGAAGCCTTACAGTGTATGTTGGTGACACTTTCTGTAACATTGTGTCCTTCATTTCAAAATCTTCTTTCTAATTCGCCATGGCAAAAGTTCACTTTTCTAAAAAATTATGGGAGTCAAACCGGGACTTGTGATGAAATTTCTGGAGAATGAAGGTGTAAAAACAGTTGACTGGTTTCAGGCAAAAGTACAGTGATGAGACTCTTAGCCGCAGTAAAACTTTTGAACGAAACAATCGTTTTGAAGAAGGCAGTATGTCCATAAATGAGGATTCCGGATGAGGTGGCTTGAAGCCCACTTCGGTCATTCTCATGAACATTTAGCAGTGGAACAGCTGATCTATGGAAATCGACAGATAACTTGTCGTTAACTCGTGGAAAGGACGCATCCGTCTTTGGTACACACAATCATTCACAAACACCACTTGCACATTACATTACAGGAACTTGCCTAGGTGTTAATAGCCACATCCCCAGTACAGTCCTGACCTCACTCCAGTCATTTCCACATGTTTGGGCCACTAAAGGCATTCCTGCCTCTAGGATACTGAGAGAACCTTCTACCTTGATGGTATCCAAGCACTAGTGAAACGCTGGGATAATTGCGTTAGTGTAGCAGAGGATTATATGGAGAAAGAGATAGCGAGACTATACAAGAGAGTTTTTATTCTCATAAATGTGCTCCAATATTCTGCACAATCAAAAATCCTGGTTTGATTTGAAAACCCATGGTATTATCCAACTTTAAAAGGATTAGATAAACATTCTAACATTATCAGATTTTTTTTGTTTTGCAAAGATTTCATTCCTTTTCTTCCTGTGCTCACATAAACGCAATGTAGACCTTAAAGGTTAACTGTCCAATTCTGATTAGGAAATACAGGAAATAAGTCTTTTTCTTAAGCTGGAAAGCTGCGGCGAACAGGTTTTATCTTTTAATTACAGTGCGTGTGCTTGTGCCTTGTTTGGTACATTACTGCTGGTCATTTTGTCTGCAAGTCTCATAAATGAGAGTTCTATTGTTTCTGCCAAGGTGAAGAATCTTTTATTGGTTTGGACATCTGCCACCGCTTCATCTCATTCTCTCGCAGGCATTTTTTTTTTTTAAGCTAGCGAGAGACTGCTGGCCTTGGTTTTAACAGTCAGTGGAAGTGCTTTATTCATTATTTTAGAATACTCAGACTCATCTTCCATATCGCTTTATCCTGTATTCAGGGTCGCAGGGAGCTGGAGCCTATCGCATGAGATTTAGGGTACAAGGTAGGGTACACCCTGGACAGGGTGCCAATCCATCGCAGGGTACACACATACACACACTCAGACACACACTACAGGCAATTTGGGAACGCCAATTAGCCTAACTTGCATATCTTTGGACTGTGGGAGGAAACCGGAAGTACCCGGAGGAAACCCACCAGGCACGAGGAGAACATGCAAACCCAGATCCTGCAGGTGCACGGCGACAGTGCTAACCACTACATCACCGTGCCGCCTATTTTAGAATTCTTCAGATTAAAAAAAACTTTCAAAAAGAATGCACACAAGATTGGCACTCAACAGCTGTAATCAAAGACTTTGGTGTGTATATGCCACACGTATTTAAAATATACTTATACTAAACATTATACTACGAGAAGTGTTCAAGTCAGACCGGGACTTGTGATTGTACAAAACAAATAAAACAGTTATGAGAGTAAAACTCTCTTCATAATCCCCTGCTACACTAACCATGTTTATCCCTATCCTTATTTCCCCAGGCTTTAATGCAATTCAAGGAAAAAAGTCTCAATACAACGGAGCCATGATCGGACTGCCTGCTTTATGTCTGAAACGCTGGCCTCCCAGGAACTCCTTTGATGACCCAAACATGTGAAAATGGCTTGGAGCGCGGTCAGGACGGTATGGGGGATGTGGCTATAACTCCCAGCTAGGTTCCTGTAATGTGAAAGTGGTGTTGGTGAATGATATGCAACTTACTGAAAAGTTATCTGTCAGTTGTCCCATTCGCTGAATGTTCACGAAAGTGACTGCAGTGGGCTCTGAGCGACCATCATTCATGGACATACATCCTTCTTCAAAATGTTTCACTGCGGCCAAGAGTCTCCGCACTGCTCTCATTATGCCTTCATTCATAAGAAATTTCATCACGAGCTGTGATTTGACTTGAACAACCCTCGTATAAAATCAATAGTACAGTGTGCCAGCTGGGCATGTTCAAGCATCAGCTGCAGGCAGAAAGGGAAATGGGTTGAACCAGCAAGAAAGCTGGTTCTAATTTGTGCTTATTTATGTGTTCAGGGATGGGCAAAGAAAAAGAGATGCATAGCTGGCAAAAAAAACAAAAAAACACAAGTGTGAACTTGAACAGTGAACCTACAGTAATGTCAGTTTGTGTGATCTTATTGTTTATTTTAAGAACTGAACACACCAGTCAGAGAGGGAGAGAGAAAGAATTATTTCTGTCATGTTCAAACCAATAGATACTGTCTCTAAGCAACTTTACAGAAATCCAGTTTAGTGGCTTTATAATTCCTTACTTTTTTTTACAACTGTATGGAGAACCGTTGGGGAGGGAGCGGCTTGGGAGGGAGACGAAATTTTACCAGTTAACACTTGCCAGAAGCGGTGGTAAAATTCCATGCAAATGGTAAAAATATAATTGTTTTACACATGACAGACATAATTCCAATTCTCTCTCTCTATATTTCATTTTTCATTATGGTTTGACCAAAGTTGGATCTAGGTAGTAAACCACTACGAAATAGTCTATACAGATACATTTGTACTCGACAGTCTAGTATCAGAGCATTTAATTTGAAGGGGAAAAACACAACACTGATACTTACCCATGTGGTTTTTGCAGTTAAGCTTCGTCCAACCCAGTCCATCAAGTTGAAGAGCAAGAAACAGAACACGGGGATGAAGTATTTATCTAGGGATGCCAGTGAGAGACAGGAAGTCAATGAGAGTAGGAGCACATTACATACTGAAATCTTTCAGGAGCACATTTTCTTAAAACTCACTTACTCCAATCACCACCTTTTTCCCCATGGGATCTGACGTCTACAGTCACAGCAGGGAATATTCCAATAGTGACGGTGAAGACAAGGCACACTGAAAGGGCCATCACCCAAATCTAAAGGGGTCAGGGTGCATAAACGAATAGCACAAGTCAGTTAGAGCACTGAAAATGTATAGTATGTGATTAGTCGTATAATGGTGGTATAATTATTTAGATTTAGTGTGCCACTGATAAAATCCAGCAAATGAGTAAGGCCAGGCTCCATGACTTACAGTTATTACTATTCCTACTACTAGGTCACTGCTCAAACAAGAACGCAGGGAGTAAGAAAAAGAAAGAGGCCAAGTCATCGATGAAGCAAACAATTGCGTGATTTCCATTTTTGTCTAGTGTGGAAGTTAATTTAAAGCAGATCTTTGGATTGATAAGAATACTCAGCAGTGTTTCCCCTACAATAGTACAGGCACGGCAGGACGAGATACCAGCGACACCCTCACCATTTCTAAATGACTGCAGATTTATCATACAAGTCTGTCAGATGGCCCTCTCTGTGTTTCCCCTCTGATTTGCTTGTGACAAACCCGGGAGCAGTGTTGTGCATGATGAGGGGAATTTAACAGCTAGCATTACTTGACTTGGCTGGCTAGCTGCTACCTTGTGGGATGAGATCTGTTTATTTGGGTAAAGTTTCAACAGAATAATTTTTCTGAAAACTTTTCTAGGAAAAACAGAACATGAACATAAATAGTATAATAACGTATTCTTATTTTAGATGACAGTGCCACAAATAGAGCCTTGTTTTAGAAAGGATTCATCGCTTCCCGCAGGGCCTCAGTAGGACTGATTTTCACACCAGACACGTCAAATCTGAGCGGCCCACGCTCACTCGGAATGTCCACAATGACTAATGCACAGTTCAAACTCCACTGGGTATTTGTCTACAACGATACTGCAGAGTCGGCCCAACAAGGCTACAACACTAATTGATTAAAAATATGCAAAGAAATAATGATACGAAAGGTTTTAAATAATTATAAAAAGCTGTAACTAATTTTAACACTAACAAAATTATATTTTGACAGACAATTTTATGCTTTGATTAAATTTATTTCAAAAGGTACATTTACTTTTAATTTTATGTACTTATGCACGTTACTTTCTATTAGCTGAACTGCTTTGACATGATACACAAGGCCATGAATTGTGCAAACATGAATAGGGCTTCTCCGAGACTATAAAAATACCAAATCTCTGAGCTTTAGCAGAAAATGTCCGATGAAGGAAAGATGGGCTACGTTTCCATTTATACAAAATATTCACACAGGGATAATGAAAAAAACAGTCATTGGTAGAGCTGAGTGCATCACGTCATGTTACACTGTGTGCTCCCGTCACGCCTGTCTCAGCAGCTGCATCTCTAACATCTGGGCTTCCTACTGTCACAAACAAGGCTGTAAATAATGGCGCATTAACCTGCGCGTTTCTCTAATGACCTTCTCTTTTTTTAATCTGGCCTTTTCCGCTCCCACTTTACTTATTTTGATCTTCATATAAATTAAAGCCTAAAACATCTTTATTGTCTAGTTGTAACCCTGAACATTTTGCCATGTGACCTGACCAAAATCACTCTGCTAATCAGAGAGGGACCTCTGAGCGCCGCGGTATTCACACGAAGTGAATGTGCGAGTTCGTGTGGGCGAGTATGTGGGTCAGAGTGCAGCTGCCTGCAACTATACCGCAACAACCAGCTCAAAGTTATTACATTAATGTTATAATTACGTCTTCGTCAAATACGCACGATACTAAGCTTAATACTGTACATTCACATGTGTGTGTCCGACAATAAAATTAAAAGCCTGTCTGCATGGTATTTTAATACCATGTTATTCTCGTTCTATTACTCTTGACTGAATCAGTTGCACATTACAGTGTATAATAAAAGCAAGTGGTCCACAAAGGCCAAATACTAAAAGGGATGAGTGCGAGCATGTCCAGGCGAACAGGGCGTTCAAGCTCATTTAATGGTCACCATTCTTGGATGCTGAAATAAACTTTAGTTGTGGATTTGTTTGTAGGTACAAAAGGATTATTTTCCTCTCGTTCATCAGTGTGACGGGGTTGCAGGTAACTCCTTTTGAAACATGGCTTCTCACTCCTCCTTCTTTAGAAACTTGATTAACTTGGTCTTGGTTAACTTTATCCATATGTAAACTATTTCTATGGAGTGCTGGACAACAAGATTTTCATAACTTGAGGGTTTGTGGGTACATTGTGACATTTAAAGTCAAGGCTGGCTCTGTGGTTAAAGGCATTGGACTATGGATTGGAAGGTCCTGGGTTCAAATACCAACACAACCAAAAAAAGATCAAATGTAACTCCCTCTGGATAAGGGCTCTGCCAAATGCTCAAATATAAATGTTTATTCATTAATATTTTTAGTGTGTGTGTAGATTAAAGTATCGTGTGATGAATAGATTAACCCGGTTCAGCACTTTTTGGCCTTGTACTGTTGCTTATTGTCTAATTATTACTCAAAATTTTTGAACTTTAATACCTGAGAATGCTTTATAAAAACTAGACATTAAAACAAAAAACAAGCCAAAAAAAAAAAAAAAAAAGTTACCTTTTTAAAGATGGCAATCACAGAGTTGGTATGCGCGGGCTCCTCCTCAGTCAGATTCACTACTGCCCTCGTCTCGCCGGAGTTTTCTGGAATAGCAGCGTCCAAAACCATCAGTAAGATCATGACTGTGTAGCTTCCCAGCACAACTTTATATGAAACACTGCATACAAAGTTGAATAAGGACAAAGTGGAAAGTAACATGGAGAAAACAGGCTCCATGGTCTCAAGAGGCTCTGGCCTCATCCGAAATGACTCAAACGCAGTGCCAAAGAGAATTAAACAAATATATCAGATGGTCTAGAGTTTACAGCAGACTTTTAAAGGAAACGTTTTCCTGGAAATCTCTGCGTTGGATTTGAAGCCCTCTGCTTTGAGAGCATCTGTGTGGTTGTTAATCACTCTACCTTTGTTCAACATGGCCATCTTGTTTTCCTCATCATTGCAAATGTCAGGGCTCCTGGTGCAAGCATAGTGCTTGAAAAATTCCTGCACAGCCACAAAAACGAATATTTAGAAAGGCCATGTGTGTGTTATGTAAACAAACTGGACATAACATGCAACATTTTGGCATAACTTCATTAATACTGGCAAATGCAACTAAAATTAAATAAATAAAAATTAAAGACCGCAAGGCAAAAAAGCAAAAAGAAAAAATTTTAAAAATCAATGAGATTAACATACATTTTTTTGTATTGGAAAAAAATAAAAACCCATCTATAATTTGATTGTCAACCAATAAGAGGCTGAATTTCTTACTTGTCGACCAATCAAGGGCTGCGTTTCTAACTGTGTGGCAGTGCTGATCTCAAACACCTAAATGACTTACAGCTGTTAGCATCAAGACAAAAGGACGTAATCTCAGTTTCCATAATATTTTTACTTTCCTGTCATAGTTCTCATCTACCATCATAATGTTAATAGTAAAGAGCTAAAGGCATCACAACCTGATATTCAATACAACAGGACCACTTGGATTGTAATATTGATTTTATACAACAGTTCTACAAATGCCACCTAACATATCATGCTAATATTCAGTACAACAGCACCTCTTTTGTTTTTATTTTATTATAAGAAAAATAAAAATTTGACTAGATTCAAGATATTGTCACTGGCAACAACAACTGCAATATGCCTTGTAGTATATTCAAAGAAACTGGTGGACTTACAACAATGTAAAATTAAATATCTGGTCAGTTTAATTTTACACACAGTGATTGATATACAGCCCTCAAGAAATGAATAAGCATCATAATAATGTGAATAATGAATAAGCATCGTAAGAGTCATACCATTTTGGGCAGGCCAAAGTAAGAAATGATGGCCAGAATAATTACAGCACAGGCAATGATGAAGTAGCCAAAAGCACTGTCCTGCAGTGCTGAGCCACCTGGGAAAATAAAAATTAGATTAACATAAGGTCAAAGGGCCATGACATGTAAAAGCTGAAAAAATAAGTCTCAAGCAACTGCAGATAAAGAATAACAAAATAATAAAATCCAACACAACAGCCATAGGATCAAGAATCTGTGCTAGATCCGATAGAAGGAATACACACTGGCAAGTGCACAGATCATGGAAAAGGCTGCGAATGTTCCGGCGAAGCCCTGGCCGCTCATGATTGGAGTAGTATAGGAAGCTGGAAGCAACCCTGCTAGACCAAAGAGACTCCCCTGCAGAATCGCACCAAAAGCTGGACAGGGGGAAAAAAAAAAAGAAAAAAAACATAAGAAAATGTTGTGTGGTGAGAATGGAATATAAACTGAGAAAACTTGATACATGATAGAATGAATCCCTGTGGGAATTTCAAAGATTAGTTCCCACCACATTCTCTGTTTTTGTTGTCTTTTCCGCAGCTAGACTTCCCAAACCAGCACGCAATAATAACATCAAAGAAGGCTAGTTGGTCATGTTGGCCCTAACCCCTTAAGTGAAAAAAGAAGTCACTGCTGGTGATGGTGGATGGAACTACTTCTCTAAAGGGCAAATCAGAGACATCCAGCAGAGACACTCACAGTTGATGCAGACGATTTTGATCATGGTGAGGGTGAAAAAGGTCTTGGGGGCCATGTCCACCTTTACCAACACTGCAGTGATCAGGAACACCACCAGGATCACAGAGAGGCTGCCGGTGATCCTCAGTTTCTGAGAAATCCTGGGGTGGAGGAGGAAAGACAAAAATCAGAAACAAAGATCAACATTCCTGAAACATTCCTGAGCCAACATCTAGGTGAGCGCTCATAAGGACATTAAAGATAAAGAAAAACTAAGTCTCCTCTGAACGGTGGAGGTTGAAATATGTATGCCGCTTGAACTGCGAAAAGCATTTATGTACGCTCTAATCCCAGGTTCCAAGCGGTCATCAAAGCTAAATGTAGCTAATTTGTATTATCCATGTTTTACTCTCCTCGTCTACTACCTAGTAAGAATTTAAAACTTATTTCACCCTTGTTGTGTCCTCATGCCTACTACATTATCACTGCCGTGCTATATCCAGCAGTACAGCATCCCCTCTTTCATGTGATATTGCTTAATTTTAAATCTTGCTAATAAACTGTCAGGATAAAGTTTTACTATTTGGGCTCATTTATTGTTTGATTACAGGTCTAGTTACCCTTATTCTTCCCTGAACTGAGCTTCCTAGGTGAGCAATTTAATGAGCAGACAGTGATATCAACTTGACTTTGTTAAAATGAAAAATAATAATGAAATTACATAATGACTATTACCTCTGAGAGGAGATTTAAGAAATGAGAATGAGAAGTGAAACAGGAGGCCAGAATAGAAAACACACAGGACACAGACATGTACACATTAACTACCTCGTGTGCCGTTAAAAACCACTGGCCACCTACATAACTTATGTTGCTGAACTAACCTACCTAATGTGATCGTGGCAACCACACTATAACGTGTACATCATATGCAAGAAATTAAACATTGTTTATAATGAACATTGCATATTTAAAACAGGTATTGGTGGCTCAATGGCAGATCTCTTGCATGCCATGCGGACGGCCCAGGTTTGGTTCCCAGCCACTACCCAAACCCCTGCCACTGGATGTGGTGTCGGCCCCAAGCCCAGATCAAATTTGAGGGTGGTGTCATGATGGGCATCAGGTGTAAAACCTGTGCCGAAAGTTGTGTGCGCGGACTGGATAGTCCGCTGTGGCCATTAGAAAGCCAAAAGAGCACCAACAACATATTTAAAACATTGCGAGGTATTGTACGTACTCGGCAAGAGCAAGCAAACAAGCATCAACAATACTGCTTGCCAATGAAGATAAAATTAAATGAATAACTAAGGGTATACCTAATTCATCTAAAATAAATAAATAAATAAATAAATAAATTGTATACTGGGGAACTGTAATCAATGAGCACTCTGTTTACATGAAAGAAAATGAACTACTGAGCAAAGAACATGGGTTACCCAACAGCTTGTTTCAAATTCTGATAGTAGTTAAATATAATTACAGACAAAACCTCAATCTGGTCAACCAAGTGGACCATAAATTAAAGTTTCTCTTACTTCTGATGAATGAAGGAGTTAAGGCAGGTGAAAATGAGCAGAGGCACCATGGCACACAGGGTCATCACATTGTTGAACGTTGATTCCAAAACGTTACGCTTCTCATCTCCTTCCATGGTGCCATTGAAGATCTGGTTCTGACCATCTGTGTCTTTGAGACGGCTGGTGAAGTACTGTAAAGAAACAATTAAATTAAATAATCTTAAGCACCGTCTTAAAAATCTATCACATTTTGAAAAAAAACCAAAACAAAACACACAATCATACACTCATGCATAAACTTTCATGTTTAGTTACCATGGTGGCAGTCATGAAGAAGTTCCATGGCAAAAGAGTCCCCAGTCCCAGGATGAAAAATATAATCCATACAGCATTATACCTGTCAAAACAAAAACATGTGCATATTCTCAGCTTGCATTCTCAGCATTGTGATATACATATGTACGAAGAGTTTTTTTTTTATTTTTATTTTTTACTTGTCTCGTGGTGAAGTGATGGCTGTCATTATTTCACGCTGGTGAAATGTTATTGATCAGTTGAAAAGCTGGAAGACAAAAGCAAGATCTGTAAGAATAACTGAAACAATCACATACATATATGTTGAAACTCGGTGACAAACTGGTGCTACTGAATATTTGTCTAAGAGCATGTCTAACACAGGTAAAGGGCTAAAAGCTGTCAAAACAACATTCACAGCATTCTATTACGGTGTAGGCCCCCGCTGCGATAGTCAAGCGTCGTGCTGTAAAGGGGGTGAGAGTCACATGTCACACAAATGGGACAGGATGCACACCTGAGATAAACGATGCGTAATTAAGGTCAGTGTGTCGCTGTGAGCCAATTTTATATTTCTAGCATGCTGTTGTTGGTTTCTGAGCTCTCTCCCTCGCTCTGCTCCCCGCTTTATTTTTTTCTGGATCACAGCAGCACACAGACAATAAATAGCATCATTCTCCTCAGGAGTGTGTCCTGTCCCATTTATATGACTCTCGCAGCCTTCGCACAGTGTCGTGCTTGACCATGCCCCATGCTTGACCAGCACAGACTTCATCTAATCTTCAGTTTAAATGCCATGTTTCTAGCAGCAGGAAAGTTCACTAGAAAACATTCATCCACGTTGTCTATATTGATCATTAGCATCATTGTCCGTTGGATCATTGTCCATATTGCATGCCTAAAACAAACTAAAGCTAATTTAAAAAAAACTGAAGAAAATAAATAAATAAAACGTAAAAGCTTGCCAATCTCATAAGAGTTGATTTTATGCCTCCTATCAAAATAGTCACTTGCATCCCTAAAAAATAGTCAGGTGGCATCAGGTGGCATTGTAATAAGTTTTTCCTTTCACCCGTCAGTGGTTTTTAATGGTATGGCTGATTGGTATGTGAACAAATAAAACCAACTTTTTTTTTGTATTCACTCTGAAACCTCCTAAAATGCTTATTCAAAAGCAATAATACACTCTTGTTTTTGTAAGCAGTGGAATTCTTCAAACAATAATACCACTAATTTCCCATCAGTGGGTCCTGGCTTTTGAAACAGAAAAAGCCTTCATGCTCAGGAATCTGGAGGGTTTTCTTTGTAATAAATGTGAAAATACCAATCACTCAAGCTAAATTCCAAAACTAACAAAAGGGTTGGCCATTCTAAACAGACAAAGGCTTGAGCACCAGTGACGCATCAAAAATGAAGTTTTTTTCTTAGTATGTCTAAACTATTTAGTGAAATTATGCACAAAGAAGCAAGTGCACAAAGAATTTCTCCATGCTCCGACTGTACCGGATTTTGCATTATCAAGACCTAGTAGTTAATCTTTAACAGAAATCAGTCAGAAGATACGTACTATAAGAACAACCTCTAATTAATATGATCAATTATTTGAAATGAAAATGATGCATTATTATATTAAAGTGACCCATAAACAGAACATTACAGTAAATATTCATACAAATTAAGAATTAGGCAATGCAAAACCAAAAAACCAGAGCCGTGCAATTAATGTGGGAGCACTAATACCTCTCATCCCTCCCCCCGAGAGAGCTCGGCCAATCTGCTCTCTCTGTGTCTCCGGCTGTGAGAGGTAAACAGCATCACCCGGGGTTCGAACCCGCGACTCCCGGATGATAGGGCGAGCGCTTTACCACTGCGCCACTCGGAGGCTTAACAAAGCTCATTTACTATGTTGAATGCACAAATTTATTAGAAAAGCATTATATGTATATGCATTATATACATTTAGTACACTCTGGATTTAGGTTACTCTTAATCTATCCAGCTCCCTCGTATATACAGTATACATGTACATACTGTATTTCCCGATGAGGAGACTGAGGTTTATTGAGGACCTCAAGTGGCCCCAGAAAGACAACAAAAATGAACAGATAAGGCACTCTGAAATCATCCAAACAAAGTTGGACATTCTCAGGCTCAACAAAACAAGCAAACAACTTTGGTGCATATAAACAAAACTCAAAAAACATGCAACCGAGGTCCAAACAGCTGTCAGAAATCTAAGCAACTTCTCCATTAAAGAGATTTACCCACAGCTCTCAAAACACAGCTCAATTCACCAGATGCACCAGGTCTTCTGCCAACATCCAGAACATCTACTCAATGATGCTGAAAGCTGGTCTGCTCAGGAAGTTTAAGAAAGAAAAATTTAATTCTCTAGTTGCTTCTCCTAAAAAAAGAGCACTGAATGACTAACACCACATGAGCAAAGTTGTGTGCTCGTGACTCAAAATCAGACTTGTCTACTTAGACTGACAACTTTTCTCTGTAGTATATATTATTCAATTCAATTCTATTTGTATAGCGTTTTTACAATTGTTTTTGTCGCAAAGCAACTTTACACAATCAAAAGAATTGTGGAAGTTTGTATGAAATGTGACTGTGTATGATTCAAGATGATAAGATTTATTTGAGCTATGAGGAACTATTATTTTAATACACAGCCCATTTCTAAGCAAGATTAGTCATGCACTGATAGCAACACTGGGTACAAGTCCAAAACTATACTTGTTTACCAGTACTTGTAAAAATGCTCTGATATCAACATTCAATAAGAGCTCTTATCCACAATTAAAACATTCGCCATTCTGTCCGGCGCTCATGTCAGCCACATATAATACCGCCAAGTCAAATAAAATCACTGGATAAACTTACTCCCACTGATTTTACTGAAGACATGATGAAAGACCAGATAAGGGTGTTTGTTGAGGAACTTCAGTCATTAGATATTACTGATTATCATGCTCCAGCTGTTCTTTACAACACTTTTGAGAGCCATGCTCTGGCAGATTTATGACACATTATATTAACAGCCATCTCATCAGACAAGATCTAATGTGAAACTATTATTTATTATAACCCAAACATTCCCAAGAACTGCAGCGTAGTTTACATTCCGTCATTAAAGACATCGGTTTCCAGTTCAAGTTCTATGTTCGGCTATTTAGAGAACATGAAAGATCCTGTGCTATTAAAAAAATTCAGCTGGAAACAAAAAGAATTCTACCTAATGTATGCCTTAAATGAAACAGAGATTTAACAATAAAAAACAGCAAATGCTATCCGAATACCATGTAAATCTCAACAGTGCTAATGAAAACATACAATAGTGACTCCTGCATGTACTCTAAATTAGCAAAATGCAAAACAAGTACCTCAAATATGTTTAACACTTATGGTTATATGACACCTGAGATAAAATGTTCACTATACAAGCACCAGTGACCACCAGCAGGGGCTCATCTTTGACCAGGATTATCCTCATTGCCACGCTGGACCGCTGATAGCCACAAATCTATTTAGTTTTTGCCGAAGGGATCAACTGGGCAGCGCAATCAATTCAGTTATGAATCATGATTTTGTGTGGTGATTCATGCATTACCACACTGACTTCAATATATATATATTGGGGGGGAACCCCGCCGTGTTCAAGCATGAATAAAAACACAGTGAATTTCACCAGGAGGACAGAGACAGAGTGAAGCTGATTTTTGTCAGCGTGCGCTGACAAATAGCGTGCGCTGACAAATAGCGTGCGCCATTTGTCCCTCTCGCTGCGCCGTACTTAAAACTGCAAAATTGAGCGCGCAAAATATGCGACACGTGACCGTGAAACGCACCGCAGCGCGGTCTGAGAAACGTCCCGGTCTGCGTTCAATCAGCTGACTAAACCCTGGCGCAAAACACAACTGCGGTCGCCAAACGGAGACACTGACCTTCCCGTATTTGGATCGCGGAGACGCTGTCCTTTTCCTATTTGGACCGAGATCTCCTCATTGATGTAGACCGACAGAAGTCTCGCTATTCCGTGTCCGCAGGACAGAACGTGACGCCGTGAGATAACTCGCAAATTTTGAATGGGCGCCTGATGACGATGTACCCCTGACCCCTGGTCCCCTGACCCCTGGTCCCCTGACCCCTGGTCCCCTGACCCCTGGTCCCCTGACCTCTGTGACGATCTTGAACTCTGTGACAAACACCATACGCTCTTCATCGTCATGAAGACATCAAAGAAGGAAACCGTTACGTTTAACAGCCAGGATTTCTGTGACGATCTCCAGATAGGAGATACAATAACTAACTAGTGATAGGTAGAACACTTTTCCCCCCCAAAAAGGAAACACACTTTATTGCATTAAATGATTGCACTCCTAATACATGGTGTAGGTTGAGTTCTGACTTTGAGAAGCCCTGATCTATGGCATCAACAAGAAAATAAATAAATGATGGCACTGAAGCAAGACGACCGGGTGCCAGGGCTCTCTGCATTAGTACTTGGAAAAAAAAATTGAACACTGGTTCCTTTTGAAAAGCATGTGCACATTTAATATGATCTGAGAG
Organism: Leiocassis micropogon; assembly: GCA_028565275.1. NCBI lineage: Eukaryota > Metazoa > Chordata > Actinopteri > Siluriformes > Bagridae > Leiocassis > Leiocassis micropogon. The sequence goes on from JAOVVA010000041.1 coordinate 7,433,045, forward strand.
TAAATGAGCTCTAAGTGAATTCACATGATATGGTTGGTAGATCCAATCAAGGTCCACACACAGCAAATTCTATAGTTGTCCTCAGTATAGATTATAGATAGATAGTATAGATATAGAAGTTTCAATCAGCAACAGGAACATTACGAAAATGACCTTTGTATCTATTTTGCAGAACAGTATTAAGATAACATAGTTAAAGGTTAAGGGTCTTCTCCATGCACTTTAACAGTTGGAATATGAACGTTCAGGCGCCTCGTCTGTAGCTGCAAACTAGATCTGCAGCTCAATCATGACTACATTCACAAATGTAAACTTTGAACAAAGTACAAAGGAATGCACGATATTGGTCTTGGATCAGAATGATGAAAAAAAAATTTGGTAAACAAACAAATAAATAAATACATTTGGTTAAACTAAAACCACACAGATGCAACTAAACTGATACTATATTTATCAGTTAAGATTTTACTGGAACACCTGTACACTTATTCATTCATGCAACTATTTAATCGGTCTATTGAGTGGCAGCAGTGCGTAAAATATAGATAAAGTCCAGCACCTTAGTGGAATGAGGAAGAAATATGATCAGTCATTCTGAGTGCTGCATGTTTGTTGGTGCCAGAAAGGCTGGCTTTAGTACGTCTACAACCACTGTAAACTGTTCTAATCTTCGAGGATGTTCATGCCCAAAAGGTCTGTAGAGTTTACACAGAACAGTGCAATAAGAACAAAAACTAAATGAGTGGAAGTTCTGATGCTTCTAAAGGCGGGGCAAATGATGGCAGTCCAACTGGTTCAAGCTGACAGAAAGGTAACAGTAACAAGCTAAAGTCTAGGGAAACTAAAATTTCCAATTTTACATTATATAAACTTTTAAATACTTTTTCTTAATTAAACAACCACAGTTCTAGAGCTACTTCAGAGCAAACACTCCAAAGCTTCAACAATGGTGTTTGTTGCATTCTAATGTATGGTCTTCAAAACATATTTTAATGTATGGTCTTCAGTGGCAAGAAATCAACAGAGCTGGGGGTTCTCAGTCACTGAAATAGTTGAGACACATTACATAGCAACATCTGTCAAACTTCTGTTTGAAATATACAGCATGATACCATGTTTTTTCTTTTTTTTTTTAGTTTAAACTAATTATTTATCCATTACACACATGGCCGTAAGTGATGCACTACGCAAAACTCTGCTGAGAAATAAAGCAATTGGCCTATGACAAAATCTGGAACCATAAAGATGTTTGTGTGCTGCTGTGAGGTTTGAGGGGGAAAAACATGCTAAAAAAAGTGCTCTCTCTCCCTCATTCCTGCCTTTTTCACTGGTATGCATGCTTTAGTTTTGTTTGCCAAACGTGTAAAGCTAATATGAACCTGATGGCTGGAACCATGTATAGTATGGTTAAGGCTGTGGCAGTGGCAGGCCGGAGCTGAAAAGAAAAAGACGATGAGGTTGTCGCAGGCTGGAAGTGGTGACAACAGGCCAGAATTAAGGCGTAGTAGCCAATCATCTACGGCGGCAAATCCGGTGTCATGATCGGTCATGATCTAGTAGCTGTGGCACCAGATCAGAACTAACACTCGAAGCCCGAAAGAGCATACAAGCACACCATGGTACTCACGGCACACCATCTCTAGCTCCGATTTCTCCAGATACCACAACAGATCTTCCAAGGCCTTTAGCCGAGATGCAACACCAGCAGCACCATATTTAGTAGTCCTACCCCCTCGCATTCCTGCTCATGGGGAGGCTGCAGATGTGAACCATTCCTCGATGAGCGAAAGATTGGGGTGTGCCCAGTCAATGGTAAATCAGTTTACAGATTGTTTACAAAAGAACAATTAGTGGGTGAAAAAAAAATTGTGTTATCACTTTGGAATTCTCTTTTCTACTGGAAAACAAAAAACGTTGAAACGCTGAAATAGTTTGCCCACAGATGCATAAAGCCACATGGCCAATGACTGGGGCCTATATTCTCACCAGAGCATTATACAGACAATTTTGTTAAGACCAAAAATTACTTTGGGTCAGCTCGTCATGTGTGTCACACTGGATTCATCAAGGTCTTAACCTGCTTCAGTTAGTATCATACCATTTTCTTCTCAGAAACATTATACCTAAATCAAATAAAAAAGTGCTGTCTACAGAAAAAAAAGGAGCTTTTGCTTATTTTAGAAATCTTGAAGTGGGTTAAAATGCTGGCATTGATGTTAAACACAAACACACACACACACACACACACACACACACACACACACACACACA
>JAOVVA010000041.1:7442858-7463194 GCA_028565275.1 Leiocassis micropogon
GAGGAGGAGGAGGAGGTGGTGAGGGCGAAGCGGGCGAGGGTCACTGCTCTCGCGCCTCTTGTTCAGAAAATTAGCGAGCTGCAGTTAAAACAAAGGGATTTCGAGGAGACCGAGTCATTACTGAAAGGTACCGAGTGTGTCATCCTGGGGTTTCGTGTGTAAAGTGCCAGCTGAAGTGATGACTGTTCCCGTTATATCTCTATAGAAAATGACCCTGACCTGCGCGAGCTTGCTGAGACAGAGAGGGAGCACTGCCTGGTGTCCATGCAAGAAATGAAACAAACGGTACAGTATTACACCACCATGTCAAAGCTTCAGGCACAGGATCCTCTGTAACCTCACTCACTCACTCACCGTCTATATCGTTTAATCCTGTATACAGGGTTGCTGGGGGCCTGGAGCCTATCCCAGGTGACTTGGGGCATGAGGCAGGGTACACCATGGACAGGGTGCCAGTCCAACGCAGGACACACACACACACACTCACACACTACAGGCAATTTGGGAACACCAGTTAGCCAAATGTGCATGTCTTCGGACTGTGGGAGGAAACCACAGTACACGGAGCAAACCCACTATGCACAGGGGGAACATGCAAACTCGAACCTGAACGGAAATCGAGCCCGGACCCTGGAGGTGCAAGGCGACAATGCTAATCACTAAGCCACCGTGCCGACTAGCAAACATCAGAACAGGGAAATGTGATCCGAGTGACCTGGAATGATTCAAATAACTGCTTACCTTTCGGCGTTTCATACAGCCTGTAGAGTTTACAAAGAATGGTGCTAAAGACCTTCAGTTTTTTTGGGCGCAATGTCCAGACTGATTTGATCTGGTAGAAAGACTTGCATATGACATTCATTTAAAACAATAAGCTTTCCCTTTAATCACTGTGCTGTATCACTTGTCGTTACTAATAATAGCAACAGTTTAATTTTGTGCAGTAGTTTTGAACAATGTTACTCCTAAGAGAACATCAAGACATATTAGATATTAATGAATAATTTCCTGTATTATATCTGTATGCATTCAGTTTGCAAAAAGACTGCTATTGGAACATGAATCAAACTGTATAAATCTGCTCCGATGTTTTGTGGATAAACATCTGGCATTTAATGTGTTATTATATAACGCATGAGCTAAATAACTTTGCTAAATTATTGTCAGCTTAGAAATGATAGGAGTGGAGCTCGATGTGGGTTTCCTGCTACTGTAGCCTAGGTTTGACACACGGTGTAATGTGAGATGCCCACCATGGCTGTTTCTAAAATGAAGAATATACAGTATCCTATTATCACTTTAAAGATTTTAGTTAAAATTTTAACTTCGCATGCAAGTTGCATGATTACACTGTCTATTACAAACTTTAGTCATAATTATAAACAGAACCAGTGTTCGATAATGGGTAATTGATGATAAAATGTGGTACAATGGGTTTAGGTTTATTGCTCCTACAAACATTTGGGGGACATGTCCTTAAATATATGCTTCAAACCCCCAAAAGCTCTAATGCTTCTTTTTTAATTCTTATATAGATTCTCTTACTCCTTGTTCCCGAGGAAGAATCAGACCTGAGTGATTTGGTCTTCGAGGTCACCGCTGGGATTGGAGGTCAAGAGGCCATGCTTTTTACAGCAGAAATATTTGACATGTATCAAAACTATGCTGCTTTTCATGGCTGGGGCTTTGACACACTGGAATACATGCGCAGTGATATCGGTCAGTCTCTCTTAATGCTGCTTAATGTCATTGTTAACTATAATAAATGGACTGGCTGCAGTTCCATGAATGCCTCTGAGACTCTGAGAATGCTTTTACTTCTTTAACTCAGGGGGATTACGACATGCCACGGCCAGCATCAGTGGTCCACTGAGCTATAAGAAGATGAAGTTTGAAGCAGGTGTCCATCGGGTCCAGAGAGTCCCAAAGACAGAGAAACAAGGCCGCATGCACACCAGCACTATGACGGTGGCAATATTGCCACAGCCTACAGAGGTGGAGTAAATAGAACAGACACTAAGCAATATCTCTGAACAGCTCCTTGCATGAGGTCATAATATTTTCTTTGACTTGATGGAAGGGTGCAAGATCTCACACTGATGTACATCAGTGTTCATCCATGCTGATGTGGAAATGTTAAGGTTTATAATTATTCTGCATTGCATTCACAGATCTCCTTTACTATTAACCCTAAAGACCTGAGGATTGAAACAAAAAGAGCAAGTGGAGCTGGAGGACAGCATGTTAACACGACTGACAGTGCAGTCAGGATAGTCCATTTACCAACAGGTCTATTCTTTATTAACCTCCTTCATAAGATGCAGTATCAGGCAAAAGTTTGGACACAAATTTGGATTTATTTTTTTATACATTCTACAACAATGCTGGGGATTTCAAAACTGTGAAATAACATGTATGCAATTATGGGATTTAGTAACTAAAGTCAGTTGCTACTTTAAAACTTGAAGGTCAGCTGTTCTGGAATAGTTCTTGCAAGAACAGTATTGTGTCAAGTGCATTTGCAAAACCCATCAAGCACCATGATGAAACCGGCTCTCATGAAGAGCATCCCAGGAAAGCAAGACCAAAACTTACCTCTGCTGCAGAGAAGTTCATTTAGAGTTACCAGCCTAAAAAAATCACCAATAAACAAACAGCACCTCAGATTAGAGCCGTTTGATGGCTTTACAGAGTATAAGTAGCAGACACGTTTCAATATCAGCTGTTCAAAGGAGATTATTGCAGATTTTCAATGATTTCAGCATTGTTTTACAATGTAGAAATAAATTTAAATCAGGAAAGACCATGGAATTAGGAGGTGTGTCCAACCTTTTGACTAGATCAGGGCAAACAACTCCGAAAGGTGTGTACAATATGTTAGACTTTCGGGTGCTGAAGGTGAATGTTGGAATTGCAGGCACAGTGTCTGAGTGTCAGCAAGAGCGCTCCCAGATCAAAAACAAAGAGAAGGCCATGAAGCTGCTGCGGGCCAAGCTCTACACCGCAAAGCTGGAGGAGGAGACGAGTAAGAGGTACCACGCCCGCAAACTTCAGGTACATTACTGACTTTTTAAAATAGTTTTTTTCCTTAAATGAGACAGTATCTACTATTGCCACATACAAGTGAGCAACCAAAGCATTGTGCTTTCATACTTAGCTATTAAGTATGTGTATTTTTAATACACAGCTGTGAAAAATAAAAACATGGACACCTCCATATTCGTACTAATTGTAATCAACAAGCTATCCAGCTAACTGTGATGAGTCTTGTATGATTTTCAACCTCAAAACAGCAAATCGTATATTATGTGTAACATTTAACGAGTCTTTAAAGTGATCTAAAGCAAATACTTATACAGTCCTGTGGAAAAGTCTTGGGCACATGCAAATAACTGCTGTAAAGCAAGGATATCTTCTAAAATGTTTCTGCATTAAAAACCATAAAAGCAGTAAACAGTAATTAATAAAACAAAGTATAGCCTTAGTACAATCAGTGTTAACTGTAGGACTAAAATTATTATTATTTAAAAAAAAATTTTGCTGGAATACTAGTGTGGTACGGTGGTGTAGGTGTTGGCACCGTGGCCTCGCACCTTCAAGGGTGTGTGTGTGTGTGTGTGTGTCTGTCTAGGGTGTACCCTGCCTTGTGCCCATAAAAGGTGAACATGAATACAAATGTTTGGAAACTAATTTTTTTCTTTTTTGTACTGACTTAAGTCATAAACATTTAAAAGTTTGTTAAAAAACAAACAAAAAAAAACTGATTATCAGGGGGTAGGAATTCCGAGTCAGAGATTGGAAGTAATGACCTTTAATCAAAAGTAGTGGCATTCTCTGGCTGACCTCCATAATAAAGTTATTCTGCATCTCCACAGTAATAAAGGTCTCGTTTCCAGACGGCAATTAAATTAGTTTGTTTAAAGTTGCTTTGTTTACTAATCAGGATGTCTGTCATGTTGTTTTAGAAGTGTTATTGGTTTGGATATGAAGAACATTATTTGATCATTTACACTGAATTACTTGTTTGTTTTCCTTCCACTGAGATGTGAAAGAGAGGCCTTGAAAAATCAACAAAAGCAGCATAAGCTGGCCTGTAAAATCACATCTGCAGCACTTTGCTTCTTTCATGATCTGATATATATAATATATAGATAAATAGATGGAGTACTTTATTAATCACAAAGTGAAATTGTATTTAAGGGAAATTGTAAAAGTATTTAGTGAAACATCAGAATTTATGTTGGATTGGTTTCTGGCTAAGTTTATGCAACACTACCCTCTAGTGTATATGTTGACATTATGCACACTTATACGGACCATCTGGACACAAGGTTTCTAGAGTTGGATGTGGTGAATCCTCCCACACAGTTTTAATCCTAAGAAAAGCAATTATAAAATAATTGTTTGCATGCATCAAACAAAGACATCAATTCCGTGTACAAGGTTTGATGTTTAAAACTAGATTAGACTTCAAGATTGGCCACTGAGATTAAACAAAAATGTTAACTGTTTGGAGGTTCTTGTTGAAATGTAGAACTTTTCATGACCCTAGACTTAAAATATTTTCAATATTAACTTTCTGTTGTAACAGATTGGTACCAGAGGCAGATCAGAAAAAATCAGGACCTACAACTTCGCACAAGATCGGGTCACTGACCATCGGATTGGGAAAACTCTGCACAACGTACATGGATTTTTATTAGGGGAGGAGCTGCTGGATGAGATGAGCATGTTTTTGCAGCAATTTTCTGAACAGGAAGTGCTCATGGACATTATCGAAGGTCAATGATAGAGATGAATAATTATATATGACATTGATTTAAAACAATTAATAAATGCTTTTCTTTTAAGTACTGTACCATACTGCTCGACCATTACTTATAATAGCATCAGTTTTATGTCGTGGTTTCCTGAAAGAAGTTTTTGAACAGTGTAACTCTTAAGGGAACATTAAAGCAACATATTCTTCATGTAAATCAAGATCTCCAGCTTTTGACATTCAGATGTGTCATATGCATAAACACCTGGCACTTAATATGTAATTATATAACGCATGAGCTTTGTTAAATTAAGGTCATTTTAGAAATTCCTGAAAAGTATGCATTGGAGAGACTTATCTCATGCTGTAGATTACTATATTTCAAACATCACAGGGCACAGGATTGCGAACATACTCGCAGTCATACACTACAGTTTGGAAACATGCCTTACAAGGCATATCTTTGGACTGTTGGAGGAAACACAGAAAGCACACGCCATGCACACTGACTTGAGGTGACACCCGAACCCCCAACACGGAGTTGTGAAGCAACAGTTCTGAACCACCGTGCCCCCTGCAAGCAGCCAAAGTGAAATACATTCTCGAACTCATATAAATCCAGTAAAGCTGGTTCTACGAAATAATTCTGAATGTGTAAGACAACGGCTCTCCTGGTGTTCTCTGCATGAGAACTGCCCTTTGTCATGTTAAACATCAGACTAAATGCTGCTAGATAAGCTGTGTGGGGGTGATAGCCAGCCTGTAGTTTTCTCACAGGGTGTTGGGAACATTCAAAACCACTATTCTAAGCAGAGTAAGGTTTTTAAGCACTTTCCACATTCCAGCTCGAGGTGTGAAATACCACGGTAATAGCTCTTCATTTCCATTCAAGGCAAGCCTAAGTTTTTGAGACAGTGAATAGCAAAAAGACTTGCTTGTATTGCTAGAATGCTTTTTATTATTATTGACACTACATATGGATTGATGCTCAAATTTCACATTGAACAAATATTCATTTATTCTTATTCATTTATTTTTTTTGGAATAGAGTCTGTAAACGTTTATGCACAAAACATTTGCAGACATCAGAGAGAACAGTTATTAATTGTTTAATACATTAAACATTATTAATAGTAAATTGTAGCCTTGATTTGACAAAAAAAAAAAAAACGACTAGATGGTAACAAAAACGAGTTGCATTGTTATATTTACTTACTAATTACATATTGCAAAAAACACCCCAGAATAGTTAATCTAGATCGGTTTTAAAAAGGCGCCTTCTCTCTCCTACGTCACACGTACGCGCCATTTCTTTCCTCCGACTGTCTCATACGCCGTAAATCCGGTGGTTAAAGACTCCGATTGGGGAACTTCTCGTGAGAACGAACTTGTAGCCAATAGCAGCGAAGTAGGCGGGACTTGTCCAAACATGCACTTTGGAACGCCTGGCGTGCGGGGCTCGCGGACAGCTCCTATTGGCTTTAGCGTGGTTAAAGGTACTATGCCGTAGCTGATAGGCCAGCGCTTTTTTTGACGCGAAATTCAAACTGTAGAGTAACTGGCGCTTTTTCCCTTCTCTGCTTTCATTAGTTATTGGCGTCTGAGTTTGACCGCGTAAAACGAACATGCTCAGTTAGTGGACGATAATACGCGGCAGAACAGCTCTATTCAATCATTTGTAAGGCTCGTGTAAGGACTTGGAGCTTTATTTTTGAGGTAAGGTATATTCCTTGTCTTGTTGGCGTTCACACACACAAGTTACATCACTGCATTAACATTTAGTGCAACCAAAGATTCCGGCAAGTTTATTCACGAAATGTACTTAATTTTCGTGTCCGTAGCAGAAATCAATGCATGGTATTTATACATGTTAAATAACAGGAATGTTATAGGTGTTTAATTACCAGCTTGGTCCTGACAATAAACGCGTAGCTAATGCGCTAAGTTAGCCTTTTAATTAGTGCAGCTGTGGCTAGCCCGTTAGCCTTCTTGGGCGCGCGCGCAAACCTTCCAGCTAGGTAATGCTATATATAAATGAAAATAAAGACTAGAATGATCATGATTATGGAAACAATGCGTTTGAAAGTGTGCGAGTGTGTGTGTTCGTATAGGATTAGTCGAGGTTTGAGTGACAATGTCTTTGCAACAGAACTAGGTTTAATGCATGGTAACTAGTCTCTACCAGGACATGAGGCTCAACATTTAATATAAACGAAATTTTTTTTTTTTTTTTTTTTTTTTACAAATAAAGTTTTCACACTGATTAGTTGGTGCGCGTTGACTTACTAAGAAAAATAAGCTGAGTTTATTATTATTTTTTATTTGGGTTGTTTGTAGTATGTAGCCTGTTAAGTGACTTTCACGAGCTACTTGTTTTAGTGACCAAATCTTCTTGAAATTAATAAATTCTTATTAAATATTCTGTCCTCGTTTTCTAGGGTTTTTTTTTTGTGGTGGTGGGCAGACTTTAGAACCATGAAGTGCCTGAGCCGCAGCAGAGCCTCAGCAGAGAAGGCTGAACCGGAAACGAGCGCCGAGTTAAAGAGCCTGGAAAAAAGCGCGCCATCTTCCTGCGTGCCTTCCTCCATCTCTCAGCAGCAGCCCAGCGAGCCCACAGGACCTCATAACAAGGAGAACTGCAAGAAAAAGCCCTGTGCTGTAGAATTCCTGTCTGATGATGAAGCTCTCCTGGGCAGCCAGAGTCTCTCAGAAGACAGCGGCTACCTCTCCCTTCATAACAGCCAGCTTGAGCATTATGATGGAGATACAAACTGTACAGAGTCTCAGGAGAGAAACACAGAGAAAAGAGAGTGCAGACTGTCCCCGGTTCATTCTGAATCTAAATCAAGGTGCCTTCCTGTTCTCAAGTTTCAGGAGGAGGTTTGCAAACAGCTGGCCAAAGGCTACAAGCAAAGCCAAAGCTATGACTGGACTGTCATTAATAAACTAGCTAAGGACTATGGCCTCCATAACATCATTGGAGTAAAGATGGGACTGGAGTATGTAGATATTCTTTGTGAACTGTTGAAGAAAGACATGAAGCACATCCTGACCAGGATCTTGGGCCTACTTGGGGAGCTCGACTTAATAAAGTATGTTCTTTATTGACTTATTCATACTTTTACCGACATCATGCTATTCCTGTCATTTGTGTTAATAAAATAAAATCCAGAAAATGAACTGACTGAAATATTATCTCTACAGCTGTAAAAAAGTGAGCAAGACATGGCGTAAAATCATTCACGAAGACCAGAGATCCGTTCAGAGATGCCGAGAAGCAGAGCAATTGGAACTGCTAAAGGTAAGGGTGCAAATTCTTGAGAATTCTTTTCTTTTTTTTTTCCTTTATATTGATTTGTCACCTAACTTGAACTCTGCGTTTTGTTCCAGGATTCGGAAAGGTCAACAGGGTCTTTAACCAGAGACTTTGGCCTTAGTAGGGTGGTATTTTCTTGTCTACAGAGTGTAGCTTCTTCAACACCAGTGCACAAACCCACAAAGAAGACCCACAGCCATACAGACAGTGTGCACAAAGCAGCCAAACCGAGCCGCTTTGCAGAGTTTCATGAGGTGAGCAGGAATTCTTTTGTACTTTGGGTGGAAATGGTATATTTACTGCAAAATATTCAGAGATTTATTTTTTTAAGGTGTTCTAGTTGTTACTCCACTTTAACAAATAAATCTTGAAATTAAATTGTATCAGGGAAGTGGATGTCTCTGGGGTTTAAACAGCATTGCATTGAAGGATCTGTTTTTTTTTTTTTTTTTCTTCTTCAGGCTACTAAATCCCTAAAGGGCCACGAGTCACTGAGGAGCTGCCGTCTCTGTGGTTCTCCTGCACGGTTTGACTCGGCCATGAAACGGGCAGTGTGTATGCGGCCCAGCTGTGCTTTCGACTTCTGCTCAACGTGCCAGTCAGCATACCACGGGTCCACTGCATGCCAGAGGGGCATAATAAAGGCATCGTCACAATGCCAGACTGTGCCTTTAGCAGGTTCTGCACGCAGCAAACGCAGTGTCCGACGACTCTGAGTTCCACTAACTCAAGAGCACAATTTGCACATTTAAAATTAGCCTTCATTCCTGTAAATTCTTTTATGGTTGTTTTATGTGGATTTTTATGTTTCTCAGTGTCCTTAATGTGAATTGTATGTAGGTCACTTTGTCTGTGGTCCTAGCACACATTTGTGAAGTACTGAATGCCAAAAAAAAAAGAAAAAAAGAATGAAAGGACTGAACAGCCTTATCCATTGACACAGAAGAAAATTTTATAAGGTTTTATAAATGTATTAATGAAATTACCATTTGTGTGCCTTGTCTAAGCAAAATGTAAATATTTACATGGCTAAATAAAGAGTTCTATATTTTTTTATACTTGTGTTGGTTGTCTTGCTTTTGATGGAAAAACCAGTGAACTCAATGTAACTACTCTTAAGAGTTATTTTCATGTTTTTTGGCCATAGATATATTTTACTGAACACTTCGTTTTAGTCCTTATGAAAACCCAAATACTTGTATAATTGACAACTAAACCCTGCCTGCAAGTCTGTACCAAACAAGAGAAGAGAAGCTGTCATGACCATTTCCTCTTTTTCAATTACTTTTCTTAAGATAAAAAAAAAAATTAAAGGTAGGTGTTTGCCAGGGTCGATCCTATTTTTTTTTTTTTTAAGCTTGGGTTAAAACGTCTTATAATAAATTTCTTTGTTTAAAACTTCATAAATGCAATCTGCAGAAAGACATGTGACTTTACTGTATTGCATGTTGTGCCAAAAGTGTCGTGTTTACCTCCATTAACATTATAACATTATTGAGACCTTCTAGTGCTCCTTAAAAAAATGCTATACCATATTCAGTGAATCCTATTGTATATGATTGTAAAATTATTTTTATTACTGGCATTTCATCATGTTACAGTGAGTGAAATAATATAAATGAAGGGGATGTTTTAAAACTATCATAACCGAGCAGCTAATTTAACGTTTCATACTGTTATGTCAGGTAAAGTAACAAAGTTAGTGTTTAGGGACATCATGCTGAATAATCTCCCTAGCTCCAAAATTTTATCCAACACTTCACAAATAATGGAAATAATTATTGAAAACACAAGGTTTTTAGAAAGCTTTGCTCCTTACTGGATTGATCACCAAGGCATCAATACAGGATTAGGCATTTGTCTCATGGTCCACAGGAAATTCACCACCATGACACCAGAGAGCACTCTCCTCCTAATTTTGAACTCTTCTGCACTGGTTATATTTGTTTCCTGTCGCAAACTTGTACATAGCACATGGAGCTAATGTCATGTGCAAATCCTTTTTCACACGTTCTGAGCTGCTGTTGTTCTGCCTGATCTATGTTTATGAACTTGCCTTCTTGAATTTTAATCATATTGGATTATCAGTTTCTTCTTGTTATCTCTACATTGTGTGCTCACCCCTGCCTGTGTTTACTGACCACGACTTTTGAGCTGACTTCTGTACAGTCTTATTTGGAACCCTTTGCCTATTGGGCATAAGCTCTCGGAGAACTACATGTTTATGATATTTGATTGTGTGTACAGTGGGCCTCAAGGATCAGTCTTGTAGTAAAGTGTGTCAATGTTTGCATTAGCCAAATTGTACAAAATGTTTCAGTTAGATTTTCAAAAGCTTTTTCTTACGTGTGCATATTTAGAATGACAGTCATCTGTAAAATATTTCGCAATCACTTGCAAGACTGATATGAATTTGGTTATGCCAAAACTCACACAGCCTAAATGACAATAAATATAAAATTAGACAATCTAAGGGTATAAATGAGCTATTTTCCCACTTGTGTACAAGACATCCCTAGGTTTACCATGAAACCTTTTACTTTTCTGATACTGACGCTATTCAACAGACCATTGGAGAGGGTGCAATGGGACATTTAGGCCGACTTGCAGGGACACATACATGATTCAGTGGTAGGTCAGTGTGTTAAACCTATAAGCAAAGCTCTTAACCCTATCTGCTCCAGGTGTGTTGTATCATGGCTGACTGCAGAGCCCTTAGATTTAAAGGGGCACAGTGGCATAGTGGTTAGCTCCATGGCCTTGCACCTCATGTTCGAGGGTTCCCCCCTCAGGTCTGAGTTTGCATGTTCTCCCCGTGGTTGGTGGATTTCCTCCGGGTACTCCGGTATGTCCTGCAGTCCAAAGACATGCAGATTAAGCTATTTGGCATTCCCAAAATTCCCATAATGTTTGTGTGCCCTGCAATGAATTGGCATTTTTTTCCAGGGTGTACGCCACCTTGGGCCCAAAGTCTCCTGGGATAGGCTCCAGGCCCCTGTACACAGAGGTGGTGTAGAAGTTGAATGAATGGATAATATTTTAAGTAAGTCTTAACATTATATGAAAAATGCTGTAGTATTTTGTGTCCTTAAAGAAAACATAAACTATAAGGTATGGTATATATGATGCAGGAAGCCAAAATATTACATCGTTGCTGATAGATAGATAGATCAAATGACAAGTGAAAAATGACAAAAACCACAAATGAAAAGTGTGGATATTTAAGGTTTCTGCCCAACAGAGACGATATACAATCTCCTTTTATCTTTATGGTTTTCTGATATTTACAGCTACAGTAGATGTGTTAAACGACACCTTTTTTATTTGAACACACCCAAAATATTGAAACATGTGACTGACAGATGTTTCTTGTTGCCCAGGTGTGCCCTGTTAGATTGATTGTTTAAATACTGAATAACTCTGAATTGGTGTGAGCCCTGGGTTTCACCAGACCAGAGAGCTGTTTATGTGAGAAAAGTAAGTCATTTTGAAGCTGAGAACAGTGGAAAAGCATTTCGCATGGGTCAGCAGTGAAGATATCATAACCCACTCTTTGAAAAAGTTAATAATAAAAATATATGCCACACCACAATAACCAAGATGAACTCTACCAAAGTAATAGAGAGGCCAAATAGTGAAGAAAAGATTGGCTTATGATCCAAAATATACAAGCTTAATGGTCAAGCATGGTGGGTGCTGTGGCATGGCTTGAGCGTGCATGGGTGCTTCTAGAACGGATTATCTCATGCTTATTGATGATGTACCTCATTATGGTAGTGGTCTACAGAAACATTTGTCTGCCACTTTACAGAGAAATTTCATCTAATCTTTTTGGGAATAACTTCATCGTGCAACAAAACAATTACTTAAAACACAGTTCCAGCATAACAAAGGTCTTGTGTTAAAGAATTGTAGGAGTTTTTAGATACTCCAGGTCAATCATCAGACTTTTTAAAAACTGGCCCTGAAACTCTTAACCTAATGGGCTAAAATGAATAACAACTGAATGAAGGTGTGGTATAAGCCTGGAAAAGCATAATAAAAAATGCAATACTGCTGTTACAATATTTCTGATCACCCAATGTTTTGTACACCTAAAAGTTGGGTCGTCCAAGATGCCAGATTCTAAACCATTTCTCTCATCCAGATGTACCAGATGTATCAGAAAATGAAAGCTGAAATTCTGATATATTGTCTCATACCTTTAGATTTAAATGCCAAATGTCTTCAGTGTATAACAAAAACGAAATAATTGGTCTTGCCATTTTAATAATTTCAGAGGGAATTGTTTTTTTTTTCTCACTGCTGTCTCAAATAGCCTTTGAGGAGGACAAATTCTGTCCCTGAAAGCTGCAGTTATGTTATGATTTGATCTCTGGGTTTTACTCCTTATAGTAGAACATTCTGCGGAAGTATGTACAAAACTGATTTACAACAAAAATGTAACTACTTTGTAACCCCAAAACAGTCATTAGGAATCCTCTAAGAGAAAATGGCGAAGATTGGTTAATAGGAGCACATTAAAAATAGCATTGGACTGCCATGCAAGTCATTAGAGCCTGTGCTCCACCAGCATCAGCTTGAGATGCGTCAGAGCTGAGTGTCCCTGCCACTCTCGGCTCCTCAGGCGCTCTGAGATCCATCTGAAATGTCAGTGCATAGCTGACAGTTTGGTTGCCATCCCTGCACACTACATCCATTTTGTGGTGACTTTCTATAGCGCTTATGGCCACGCTACAGATGCAAACACTAAATGTGGCACTTATATGATTTAGTGACGCCTTTGGGTTTGTCCCCTTTTTCAATCTGCTTATGTAAATGATATATTCGCATACTAACTACATTTGGTCTTTAATAAGAAAAGTTTTAGCACATGAAATATTTTGAGCTTAAAAAAAAAAAAAAGAATAGCAGTCAAGAAGTTTGAGCCCAAAAGATATTTAATCATTTCATTCTTCCTCGCAATTTAATTAATTTCAGTGCTGACCTTTTACATGGCAAGGAGTTCAGGGACTCTTTTTTTATTCTATTCCATTTGATTTATTAAAATGCATCAGCTTCCATGGACCTATGTAATTGAACAAGCCATCATGGATTACTATGACTTAACGATTTTGTGCATAACACATACACACAAACACATATATTCACATGTACAACAGTGCAGGACAAAGCCAGATCCTGACTGATTGCTGTTTGGCCAAAGAAATCTAATTTTGCAGTTGCTAGATATTTTATGAAATTAACCTTTTAAAACAGGAGACAGTCTTGAGTAATTGAGTGATATTTTCTTGTGTAATTTGCCCAGTTTCTGTTGTCTGCCTGAATGCACATCCGTCGTAAATGAGCACTAGAATCATCAGTTTATATACTGTCAAAGACTGCAGGTTTTTTTCTATTTGCACTGAACTAAATTTTAGTTAACTTTAACCAATTACCCAAACATTACTGAGCAAAAAAAAAAATGTTACATAGGCAAAGAAACAGCACAGATATACATGATTTTAAGATTGTTTTCGTTTCTTTCTATGAATAATAATAATAATAATAATAATAATAATAATATGCTCATTTTTAGAGTTCTACATGTTTGTGACATCATTCCCATAATCTGGTAGTGGTAAAATGTACCCATTTACCATTACATTTAAGCATTTGGCAAAACCTTCTTATCCAGAAGAGAGTTTGATGTTTTTTTAAATCATCATTGACCTATACTGTCTTGCCAGCACAGCACATTGCTGAGTTCTTTAATGGTCCCCTTGAATGGAGGGGACTATATTGTCTGTGTTTTAGGTTTAACAAATGTCTTTATGTTGATTAATCTAAAGATTGTACATGTCCGTATATATGCTAATCCAAATTTTCAATTTGGTGACAAGTAGCGAAATACAAGTACTTTATTGTATTATTGTACTTAAGTATTTTTGTCAGGTGTATGTACGTTACTTAAGTATTTTCCATATGTAAACTTTTTACTTTTACTTACTACATTTTTTTGATGAAAAAAAAACTGTATTTGTGTGATAAGGATAGGAACAAAACACTTCCAACAATCCTAGTTTACAGAAATGACTGGCAGGTCAGTATGAATGCACAGATTTGTAAGAAAGTGATTGGTGTTACCTGGGCAACGGATCTTGCTAACTTGTTGTGGATTCTTCTGGCTGCTTTTTCAAGCATTTCAAACAGATGTACTTGTTAAAGCAACTAATGTGCTTTTTTGTTTCACATTTGTCAGTTTAGAAGCTTATAATGCATTTTATTTATTTATTAGTAAAAGTATTATAAGCTTATAATTTTGCCACATTCTTTAACCTTATTGTATTGTGTATGCAGGCAGTAGGCCAATCTTAAATTGCTTAGACTATTTGCTTTATACAGTGGTAGAAACTAGTTAGTTTAACTAACAAAATAATTAAAGACTTTAACAATGCTGCTCTCCATACTTTTAATTAATGTCAAATCTAGTCACTATAAACAAGTCATGGCATCATGTCCAGGCCTCCTTTCCATAGCTTCATTAACATATCAATCTCTCAGTTATTATTTTTCACCTGCCTTTGTAAAAACAAATAAAAGCAAATAAAAAAAACCCCACAAAGCATATTTCTCTGGGTTGATTTTTTTTATTTCAAGACATATTGACAAGCATTAAAGCACTGGCTGTTAGCAGCTGACAAACAAACAAAAGTTAATCAGCATAAAATTTTTATCTTCTGATAAGCCACAGCTCCCTTGAAATAAGAAAACAGGCACAGCAGAGTAACTGCTGTAAGGTGGTGCTTTCTTTAATTATAAAACTGTCCAATGATGAAAGTTATTCAACATTCTTACTGTAGCATCATTAGTCTAAAGATCTATGCAGTATTCACTCCTCTCTGTCTAGCCATGCCTAACCCAGTCAAATAATTAATAACTTGTTAAAAATTCTCGTTAAACAAAACCGTTTTGTATTTAATTTTTTTTTAAATACATTTGCGTAAAACATTTTAATCTCTTTTTAATGCCTACAAGATTTCATTAAATTATAAGGCATCTGATCACGGCCAATGAATTGTACATTTATTTAATCATTATTCATTTATACTTTTTTATTTCATCATTATTCATTTTATACATTCTGGTCGATTTTGGTTCGACTTACACATTCCTGTTATCAACAGCATCAATTTCAATTGTGTTTATAATACAGTTACAACTTGGATTACGAGCATAATTTGTTCTAGGAGCGTGCTTGTATATCAAAGCACTTGTATATCAAAGCAATATTTATTTATTAAAGTAAAAATAAAACAAATGAACCTGCTTTTTACCTTTGAAAAAAAATGAAGTAAGTGGCTGAAGTAAGACGAGAAAGTAGAGTGGTGTGGGGCGGCTGCTTTGTAGGGCGACTTAAACACACAAACACACACACACACACACGGAAACACTGCTCTGTCGAGAAACTTCTTTAACAAGGAGCCTTCCTAATGACACATGCTTTTACCTCCTTTTGAGGATTTTGCACAAATGTGACGTTACATTGTCATTAAACAGATTCATCTCCTGCGCTGCTACAGCCTTATAAACTTTTTTTCCTTTACTATGGCCTATGTGGCAATACAGTTACTAAAGAACAGTCACTACATTTGGACACAAAATAAAAAAACGCAATCCAACGTGCCACTGTACTTAAAAAAACTTTGATAAACTGATGTTTATTAGTAATCGGTCAGTAATTCGGTCGGCCTGATTTCCAGAAAAGAAATCTTGTACTTGTACTTTTTTACTTAAAGTACATTTTAGAGCATGTACTTAGTACTTTCATTTGAGTAAAAAATGTTAAGTGTTACTTTTAATTGTAGTGGAGTACATTTTAGGCAATTACTTACTTATTTAATATATACTTAATTATTGAGTTTGTGTACTTCTGCCTCATCTTTCTGTTTACAGCAGCATAGTTTCCTAGGGGGATTTTTATTTTTAATAAACTGTTTGACTTCCATTTGGTTTGTGATCTACTCTCCATCTAAAACTAGATGTTGATTCATGACCCAGTTCTGCTCTGCTTGCAGTGAAAATACCTTTGGGTGTAGTTTCTCACTTACAGTTCAGCTAATAGACAAGAAACTGATGCATGTCGGATATTTGTAATTAAAATACAACTGTAAACAACTTAAAACAACAACAACAACAAAACGTCATGACGATCAAACCACCACAAGTCATCAGAAAAAACATAAATAAAAAATAAATAATTGATTGATCATTAATAATTAATAATAACCAAACATTTCCCCCTCAGTTTAAGCCTTTTAGTTTAAAGTTTAAACTGTTTATTATTTAAACAGTTCTAGTGGCACAATCAAGTGTTTCCCATTCACTGATTTGTTTGTGGCAACTCCACCACAGCGTCATCACTGACCTCCACATATAAATTTTATATATTTTTATTAATAAAAATGTGTAAAAGATCTTACTTAATTGTGCGTAGATCACTGACTTGCTAAGTCGTCCTCACTTTCACATCCACTCCACATTCACTCAGACCCATTTGTGAATAGCCCCACCCTTCTAAAGACACATCAGCTGATCAAATGAAGTGCTCATAAAGCACTAAAGAGTGTACATCAGTTTATACTTGTGAATTTTTTCGCTGATCAGTTTTGTGAATTCTGAGCAAAGATGGCTGAAGGGGAAGTGGATTGCATGCAGGCCAACTCAAGCTGGTGTTTATAATAGGAATAGCAGAGATCCGTTTCTTCAGAAAAGAATAACTTAGCTAACATTAGATTACTGCTGGATTGTCCAGGTTAGGGTATCACTGCAGGCTAAACTTCATCCTATTAATTTGGTAGAGGAATAACATTCATTTACTTTTTAGTTTTGTTTAAAAGCAGCCCAGCTTTCAGCAAACACCATGGAAGCGCTGACTATGACATGACTGTGACATAAAGCATGACTCCATCAGTCTCTACAAGGTGCAGTCACGTGCATGTAATCGGATTACAAGGGTATATGTCAATGTAAAACAATACACAAACTGCCAGGGTTGCCAACCTTTAATACTGTATTATTGGTATATGTTGTTCTAGGATTACAAGATCATACAGGAATGGTTCATCTGGCACCTTCACATAGTTATAGTTTTTTTTTTCTCATGAACACTATTGCTTAAAACTGCCAAATAAATAGAAATAAATATTGCTTAACATTTGTTTAATCAGTTTATTTGTGTTTTTTCTTTTTTCGAGATGTGTCATGGGTGTTGAGGGATTTATGATATTTTTAATATCCTATAACATTTCATATAGATACAATATCACACAATCATAAGATTTAATTCATATTAGTGTGACCATCCAATGTCTGTTGCTATTGTCATAAACGTGGGCACTGGTACAAAGTGTCCTGGAAGTGAAAGGCAGATATGGAAAAGCAGAAATGCGCCCCAGACTCAGGAGCTTTTCAGACTGACTCAAGAGTCTATCTTATCTGATATGATAGGGCAGATCATTCAGATCTTGCAGCATGCCTCCCAGGCAATGTCGACTGATCTGTCTCCACCCCTCCATCTCATTCTCTTTTGACATAAAAGCTTTGAGGGATATTTGCAGCCAATTACCCATGAGAAGGATAGCAGATTGTATGTTTTGATTATCAATGATGTGGAGTGGAGTTTTTTAATTGGCTGAGGTGAATAAGCTTCAATAATTCCATTAGAGATGGCTAGAATTCTTGGTCTTCATTTAATCAAGTCTAAAATTATCATTGCCGGGGTGACTGCGTATGTTACCCCGGCACTGTTATGTCATACTTACATAACAGTGCCAGTTTGCTTGTGTTTTGGCCCTAGGTCACTTGATGCATCTCTAATAGTGGCAAGGCTTAACACTCCCCCTATTTTGGGCACTGGTGTCATTTCACACTTACATATGCCTCAGAGAGAGATACAGCAGGAAGTGCCCTAAAAACTCTGCCGTTTGGCATATCGTATCACCAATACATGTATTGATCACATCCCTCCTTGAGTAGCCAACCCTACCACCGTTTGGTTGGTTTTCATAGTTCACAGCCACTGATATGGCTAATAGATTTTGGTCTTTTCCTTTACATCCAGACAGCCATTGTTAGCTTTCATCTTTGAGGGTGATGAATATAACACCAATAATTCAATTCAAATTTTAGTTATATTTTGCTTTTAACAATGGTCATTATCGCAAAGCAGCATTACAGACTCAAAAGAAATTCTAGGAGATCAGTATGAAATGTTTGAGAAAATACAGTATGTATAAATCGGAATTGTCAGATAGTCCCTGATGAGCAAGCCAATGGCAACAGTAGCAAGGGAAAAACTCCCTGAGATGGCAATAGGAAGAAACCTTGAGAGGAACCAGGCTCAACAGGGAACCCATCCTCATTTGCGTAATAACAGATAGCAGGGATTGTTTTACAGTCATACTGTGTGTTAGGAGGCTGGAATATCAGTATAACAGGGGAGGTGTTTAAGGTAATATGGAGTCCAGTTTCATTATTGGAGGCTCAGGTGCAAAACTTGTAAGAATTTGTAGGAATTTCAGTGAATTATTGAATGACTGCAGTCACAAGTCATCAGAGAAAAGCTGTCTCCATCATGAAGACCATCTTCATGGTGAAGTGGCGGCTCCGTCCGCTGCTGTAGTTTTCATAATACGACGTACTGACACTCAGCCTGCATCCTTTGATCGAAGTAGGCATGGCAAATTGTAAGACAATAGCAGTTCACTCAGTGGCATGAGACCATTTAGTACTTTATAGGTGAATAGAAGTATTTTATAATCAATGAAAATTTTGCTAAATAATAACACCTAAATATCCCACATAGAGTCACAGAGTCACTTACTTCTCTCCCGAAGAGGATTTTTTGGAAAAAATATAGCCCATCTCTCCAGGTGACAGTTAGAACTGTCACCTGGCACCTCCAGGGTCCGGGTTCAATTCCTGCCTTGGGTCTGTGTGCATGGAAATTTGCATGTTCTTGGTGTGTGCTTGGTGGGTTTCCTCTAGGTTCTTCTAGGTTTCCTCCCACAGTTGGCAATCCTAAATTGCCTGTAGTGTGTGAATGATCGTGTGTGTGTATGTGTGTGCCCTGCAATCCAGGGTGTACCCTGTCTTATGCCCTTAGTCTAAGCCTTCTAATGGAAGACTTGTACCGATGTTTGTCAGTTGTATTGATGATAAAATCAGCTTAATAATTGGGTTGTAGAATTGATTTTATGCATTTGGAAATATATCTTACACTAATGTTTAAATGTAAAACACATGTACTGTAGCTTTTTATGCTACCATTTTCTACCATTTTCTTAGGCTACCATTTCTTTGCTGTTTTTTTTTTTTAATCTAACACCCCATTAATCAGCATTTCCCTACAGCTACAACTTATTTATAGTGAAAATAACCTGTACAACTCCATTATTAAATTGTTTACAGGTTGAAACAACTACCACTGATCCACTCTTTGTCTGGAGCATTGTTTTATGTTGCTATTCAATGCTTTTTTGCTGATTGTATGTTACTGTATGCCATCTGTGACATCAGTCTACTGTACCTGTTTAAAATGTCATGCATGTTGTTTTTTTTGTTTTTTTTTTGCAAATATGGCGCTCCTTACAGAGGAATATTGGGTCAGAAAATGCAGGTTAGGAAATGGACTCAATGAAAGGCAGAAACCTAAATTATATAAAAGTTCCTAAAAGCCTGTCTTTCAACCCACAAAATCATGGTTTCTGGCTGTCCATTTCTATGGGGAATAGTTTTAAGTGGTAGAGCAGCAATTACCAAAGCAGAGGGTCTGGTCAGTGTAGTGGTCAGAGTCCTGTCTATTTTTATGGGCAGCATTCCCCTGGTCCATTTAGCCAGGCAGTAATGAGCACTAATGAGCTGCCTGTGTCCATACAGCTGGGCAAAAGCATCTAGCATCTGAGCTCCACCACACTATTTTATACATTGGATTAGTCTTGGGTCCATCTGAAAAAAACAAAACTGTCTAGCATATGGCTAATGGCTTTTACAACCTAGGGCATTTTGGATCCAGTGACAATTCAGATGAAGTATCATCTTAGTGAGTATCCCAAGCTCTCATTCTTATGGAGCTTGGTAGCTGACAAACATATTTAAATATGATTTTTTTTAATACTTTAATTAAAACATCACATAAGAATCTTCTTTGTCTTTCGGCTGTTCCCTTTCAGGGGTCGCCACAGCGAAACATCTGCCTCCATCTAACCCTATCCTCTGCAT
>JAOVVA010000041.1:7468441-7478929 GCA_028565275.1 Leiocassis micropogon
TCATGGTAGATCTGGTGAATAGCCTGAAATACTGGGATTTACCTTCTATACCACACACACACACACACACACACACATGCATGCACACACATATTTACTCCAAAAAAGTAAATAAAGTCACAATTCAACCAGTTAAAATGTTTTGAAAGGAAACAGGAAAATTTTACATTTGGCCAGGAGGGTGATTTATATTCATCTAATTTATACAAATAAAAAGTTGAAGGTTAACTTGATCGAGAGTCCAACACCACTGAATATGCAAAGACAAGTATGTGGACAGAGACATTAACATGAGTTCAGGACTGATGATGGAACCCTGGTGATGTGAGGTGGCAACATTACCACCATGTAACATCTGAATTCACTTAACTTTTCTCGTCATTTTCATAATGTGTCAGTTAGATGTTTGGCTCTCACAGTCTGCCAGAACGGCTTCAGTGGACTTTGGTATAGACTCTACAAGGGGTGTCTACATTAAACTGGGACTTTTGATTCTCCACAATAGCAGAACACAGTTATGAGAGTAAAAATCACCTATATTTCTCTATATAATACGCTGCTACATTAATCCACATTTTCCAGAATTTCACTAGTGCTTTAATACCATCAAGGTAGAAAGTTCAGGCCATGATCAGACTGCCTGCTTCACGTCCGAAACGCTGGCCTCTCAGGAACTCCTTTAGTGGCCCAAACATGTGGAAATAGCTTGGAGCAAGGTTAGGACTGTATGGGGGATATGGCAAAAACTCCTAGCTGAGTTCCTGTAATGCGCAAGTGGTGCCACCTCGATCAAGACAGATGTTCAGTCTCCTTTAAAAAGATTACACCATTCAAATGTTTAACTGCAGCTAGGAGTCTCAGCACCATACTGTGCTTGAAGTCTTCTCTAAATGTCAGTTTTACACCTTCATTCATAAGAAATTTCATCACAATTCCCAGTTTGACTTGAATATAAGAATGAGTCTCTGGACCTATACTGGAGGAATGAACAGTATTCTTCTATAGGAAATTTTTTATGTCAGAAAATGCTATTTTGATGATGGTAGATGCATTGACATCTAGTGACTCATTTTCATAGACATCAAAAATTCAGTGAACTTTATGCCCTGTGTATGGGGCATTGTCAGCTAGGTATAAATCACTCCAGTCAAGATATAAATCCTTCATCATCAGGATTAAGGTGATCAGTCGGAATAACTTTGCATTGATTTGCAGCTACTCTTCCCATTGAGGGAACATGTGGTTTGCAAAATGCATAATATAGGTACTATTTTTTTTCTTCCTTTAATTTATTATGTGTGTATGTTTTGGGTCTTTTAGCCCTTTTCTATACATTTAATCTGGCCAAGGATTTGCATTATTACAATAAACTCACACTAAAACCTACAACTGACTTAAGACATTTCATGATAAATGCGGCTCACTGACATTGTTTATGAGTTATGCTGTAGGCAGCTCATTAGCTTGCCAAAAGAAAGTTGGTCATAACCACAATGACTGACAATACACATATGGAATTTGAATGGCTCTTCAAAGTTTTATTATCATTGAATGGCAAAAATAAAGATTCTCCATTACCCCAATCCCACCCAGCTCTTTAAGTTCCCTTTTCTTGAGAACCAACAGAGAAGCAACAGCAATAGATTCTTATAAAATTATTCTGATTTACAAAATTCATTGAGATCAGACCATATTACATAATCAATCTTTGTTCCAACTTAATACAATACTGCTGGGATCTAGTTGATGCTCCCCTTGTGGTCATTGGGTTCAAGTTCTTGCTCTCTGATTGTACCGTGCCAGTCCATGGCTTCTTTCAATGCATTTAATAATTACTTATTAATTACTTATTTTATTAAATCTACTACTTACAGAGAACAAAGAAGGAATGTGTCTGTTTCTGGGCCAAAACTCACTACACGCACATACCTTCAGGCCAACATACCTTAAAGTGTAATTATTATATACAGTGTAAACATTTACTTTATAGGTTACCACATTTTACATGTTTTTATGTTGAGAAACATTGTTTCGAAATTAAATGCTGCTATCCTTTACTATACTCTGTATATGGAATGTCTTTTACAGTCACTGATAATCATGTTTTCTTATCAGGTGGTCTTCAGAGTGGCTAAATGGGAGGGAAGAAAGGAGAGAAAGGGAAGAGAAGAGTGAAAAAGAAATTAAACATTTATAATTGATTGTACTGTACATGATGTTTGCACAAATCCCCTAATACAAAGCAAAACAACAGCAAGGAAATGGAGAGCGATAAAGACAGCGAGTCAGAGGGAATTGGAGCATAACTGATGACTGACACACGCACACACAAACACAAACACACAATTCTTCAGAGATCATCTGACAAATTGTTACAGGCATGCTTAGTAAAATAGTTAAAAGATGATCGTGGTATGGGGAAAGGGAGAAAAGAAGTTGGTAGCATCCTTTTAAAGATGATGAATTAGTGTTTGTTACTGTTTGTAATTTGTCAGCAACTTACCATTGGTATATGATTAAGAAGCTCATCTACAGTTATGTCATCATAGCTCTCCCGGTAGGAGGTTTCTCCTCCAGTTGATTCCTCCTGCTCACTGGCAGGGTCTTCTAGGCTAAAGACATATATACAGTATGAGTGAAATCATCCAGCATAACATAATTATATAATATGTTGAAAGCACAATATGTGAATCCATCCCACTCGATGATAATGATATAGTCATATAGGTCATAACATCTTATGTAGTCAAAAGAGCTTGGTCATAGATCAACAAACCTCCGCTTTCCTGTTAAGACAGAGTTCAGGTACTTTTTCACAGCCATTTGCTTGCGGAAACGACTGTAGTTATCTGTGAATATCGCATCAGAATGACGCTTCACTGGGATCTGTCCTTCCACCAGATCATCGCTGAAATGGAGTTAGACAATGAGTTTCAGTAAAATGAACAGAATCGAACTATAGATAGTAGTGCTTGTATAAACAAATATAGATAGTAGTATTTTCTTAATTTACTAAAATAAGACTTAAATAAGTCTTGCTTAAGCTTTTTTTGCATTGCATGAGTTATTAACCGCTTTGTCAGAATTTGTGAGATAAAAATTTGTCAGAACTTCAATTCAGTTTTATCCAGGTTTATTTATTTAGAGCTTTTAACAATGGTCATGGTCATGAAGCAACTTTACAGAATCAAAAAAAAGAAGAAAAAAAGAAAATGAGTTTTAAAAGTGCTATGTAAATCATAATTATCAGATTGTCAGTGATGATCAAGGCGAGGCTGACAGTGCTGCTGTAAACCTACTCTGGTCGACGACATAATGTCTATAATGTTAAAATGAATCCATCTAGGACCTTAGTATTATGTTAAATAAGATTTGTTTTCAGTATCTGTACCATTTTAGGTTTTTTTGGAACACTCGATCTGATTTTTAAATGTGCTTATGCACTTTTAAATTGACAAAATTAGAAATTTTGGTTTCTATCATTTATCTACTCCAATTATTTGGATCAGCAGTTCTCAAACATTTTCCCTAAATATTTTACATTTGCTTGTTTTGGATTAAACCCCCTTTGTTCACTTCAAATCAACTCACTAATGAATATAATAAAGTTTGAGAATGCTAGGTTGTGATGACTGTAACAAGATTACTGAATTGGATTACATGTCTGTTAACCAGTAAAATGATGGTGCTCATTACTCCTTATATAATAATGACTCTTCAAAGTTTTAGTATTATTGAATGGCAGAATTAAGGGATCTCCCGTACCCACAAATCCCACCCAGCTCCTGAAATGTCCTTTTCTTCAGACCCAACATTAAAGCAACAAAAATAGGTTCTTACAAAAATTTTCTGACTTACAAAATCCAATGAGATCAGACCATATTACATAATCGCTCATTGCTACAATCTAACACAGTACTGGGGGGATCTAGTGGATGCTCTGCTTGTGGTCTTGTGCCAGTCCTTTACTTAATTTAGTTAATTCATTATTTAATATACTACAGTGTCTGTTCCTGGGTCAAAACTCCTTCTACATTATCCCTTACACACAAACACCTTTAGGTCAACAATTTGTCTAACAAAAGTCTACTTGTTATATACATTGAAATAGTTAATACACTATTGGGCAGTAGCGTAAAGCTTGAAATGAACTTTGAAGAAGTAAGAAGAAGATAGTGAGGACTAAAACAAAGGCACTGTATACAGCAATCTGCATGCATTGCCCAAGCTATTATAGTATAATAGTGCAAACATTTTTCATAAAACAAGTTTGCATGCTTGGAATGGACAGAAAAAGACTGAGACGTAAAAACATACTACTAAGGTTCCCACTGGACACTCATAGGACTGTAGGACGTCTTCAGCACCATACAAACCCAGAATACAGAACCTAATAATCCCCTAGAAATGTTGACACCCAAGGCGTCTTTAGGACTAATTTACCAAAGGACTCTTTAAGGATTTGTTTTGTTTTGTTAAGACAATCTAAATACACCGTAAAGAGTCTTGAGTTTTAAAGACCTTCTACAGACGACCTGATGGTTAGTCTGCGCACCTACTGGGATAAAACAATCACCCCATGCCTAAACTGTTATTCTTATGATTAAGTAGTCTACTATTCCGACACGGTAAAGCTGATTTGGAGGCTTGTCCTCATGCATATACCTGACACGTTTGCCGATCAGCGATTCCAGGTAGCGTCTGGCTGACAGTTGGCCCAGCAGTTTGCTGTAGCCGCTGGTGAACAGACCGTCTGCGTGTCGAGTGGCTCTGCACATAAGAGTAAAAAAACTTTTTGACAAAATCTCTTTTCAGATTTTATTCTGCTGCCAGAAGAATCTCCACAGTGTTGAGGCATCATCATCATCATCATCATCTTATTATTATTATTATTAGTAGTAGTAGTATTATAATAATAATAATAATAATAATAATAATAATAATAATAATAATAATAATGCGTTTTGTTTAAAAGATTAAAAAAAAAGTCATGGATCACATCACATCGTCATAATCCTATTCACACGCCTTGGTTTTGTTTGGAGAGACTGTGGAGGTTATTCACAGAAACGAGACTGTCTACGAAATTACAACGCGTTTTTTTTTTTTTTTTTATAGTAAACTTACACAGATCTTCATTTAAACAACATTATACTTGTAGTGCAACGTTTTACCCAGCCTCATTATTAGTTATTACTAAATACGCATTACGCATTACCAAACTCCCAGCGCTGCTAAATCAGAAAGTTCAAGAAAGAAATGATAGAAATGCATGTAAAAAGCATTAAACCCTATTTTTGTAGGTGCTCTCTTACCGTGTAGTGGCGAGCGGCAAACTGAGAGTCCGCGTGTAAAAGACGCCGCAGATCGCTATGAGGAACAGCAGCTGAGAGGCGCTCCTATGTAACATCGCCTTACACCTGCACGAAAGCGGCACATCTTTATTATTCTCCCCCCCAGCACCAGGATTATCTCTATGTATGTCAGATGCGTGCGTAAAATGCAGACATTTAGGACTGAAATGTTAAGCGATATTATCTAGGCATGGAATCTCTATAGTTTATTAAAAGAAAAGTCTTTGATGTTTTTGAAAACATAAAGCAAATAATAAATGCTTGTTATATCTTGCTGTGAGATTTAAATGCATTTTTAAAATAAGGAACATATTTACATGATTAGTAACAATACATCTTAAGTTAACCTGTGTATTCCAACATTTAAAATAATCAAAGTAAAATTTTTTTTTAAGTGGATAGAAAAAGGAAAAAAGCAGCACAAAGTATTCTATGTGGCGACCAAACAGTAGAAAGTAATATAAAGCATGCAAACACGTAGTCAATGCTAGAATTAAAAGCTGAAAATGACTAAGATTCTGAGAAAGTAACAAGAGAAGAAGTCCTTACATGTGCTCGGATGGATGTGGATGAGTGTGTGGCCCCTCTTGGAGCGCTGACCCTGATGCTGAAACTGATGATTTCTAATCTCAAAGAAGTTTCCTTTGCGACTGCTGTCTCTTTGAATGGCCTCACCCACCGCGCCTCGTTTTATAAGCCTGAACTTTTTTTTTTTTCTCGTGAGGAAACACAATCAAATCACATCTGGGCAGCTACGTCATCGGAGAAGTCCCACCAGACTGATGTGCTGGTCACTGGTGAAATTAAGGCTTTGCTTTACACAGAATGACGTTTTATGCCATGGTTAGTATGATTCATTAGACTGTGATGTTTGCACTTGACATATTGCCTTATTAAGAAAGAAGAGATGGGTAAATCCGGAAAGGTTAGAAACTTAGAACATTTAATTATCCAATGAAAACCTAAACACCCAAGAACACCTTTTTCTAAGATCGTATGTATTAATGGGTTGGACAACCTCCAAATTTCTATTTCTTTGTATTTGGTATAGAAAATGTTGTTCCAGTGCCTGATGCCATGTATGACATTTTGTCCACAGTATGCAGAATTGTCCAGTGTGTCAGACAACTCCTTGTATAATACTGTATAATAATGAGTTTGTGACTTTTACGTGATTTTTCATATTTCACATTTAGCAAGAATTACTATTGCAATTTTTTTTTCATGTTTCATTGATGTGGTCATTTTCAGGACTTCATATGTGGCCTTATGGTCTTCACAGGCATCCAGTATTTTTCTAGAACAGCTTTTTTCTAAATTGTAAACAATGTTGTTCTTGGGGTTCAACAATATTAAGACAGATATTGAAGATAGTTCAACAATATCACGGGAGTCTGTGTCAAATAAACTTTTTATTAAGTGAATAGCCTTTGTATAGCAGACTGAAACTCGAGTATTGTAGCCATATTTTCTTTTACAGTATACATGCCTTATGGCTTTTGTTCAGAATTGAGACTGCCAACCATTATAATCCTTTTCTTTTTTACAATGTATTGAGAAGAGTGGTGGCAGCAGAGTTGGAGACATTATGATCGATACACCCAAGGCTTGGTTGAGAAGAATCGATGTCTCTAGTAACTCAAATAAGCACTCGTTCCAATGTTGGTGAGGAGAAAAGCAGCTCAGCATACATAATACTGATGTAACCCTGATGGCCTACAACGGCCCTGATGGCAGAAGATCACAACAGGTTCCACTACTGTCATCAAGGAACAAAACTCTGAGACTATCATGTGTATATACTCAAATACAGCTTGACAGTTGAGACTGAAAAGAGACTAAACATTTGTATTTCTTCTTTTAATTTTCGACTATCCAGTTTGGAGGTCCTGCACTTTTTTCTTTTGCATTGCACCATTGTCACATGACTGGCTAATTAGATAACTGCAAAAAAATGAACTGTAAATGTACTCCTTCCTAATAAAGTGGAAAACAAATGTATTTTTTGTAACCTATATTGCAGAGGTCAATAATTATCATTATACATTTTTAATATTTCCTACATGTTTAATAGTTTCCCCTTATAAAAATGGAATTCCTCTCAAGTAATGCAACAGTTTGTTCGGTGGCAAAATTTTCCACAAGCAACATAAGGCCATGGAACCATTTTGTTTGGGCTCAACAATTTATGCTCCTTCTCGATGTGTGATTGCATATGATGAGACACATATAAAGACCAAATGGTTCCAGCAACACGGCAGTAACTTTTTATCACCTCAGTGCCTTCATGGTCTTCAGCTCTAAGGTGAAAAACTCTGTATGTAATAAGATTGTGTTGCTGCCCATTTAGCAGCAACAATGAAACGCAAAAATTTCCACATGATACACCATTCATACACAAAAGATTGAGCAAAAAAAGCTATGCTTTGCCAAATTTGTTGTGTTATGAACATCTAAGAACCCACAATGGTATTACAGATATTAATCTTAAATATTTATTCATACATTTTGAAAATATCTTCCAAACCATCTTGTCACTTTTTATATTAACCTAGATACCTTGTGCTAAATTACAGGATTGATAACTCTGTTGATATGTTTGTCATTACCCCTTATGTAAGGAACAACATGGATATTGTGATGATTTATATGCAAGCATTTAATTGCTAAATCTTTTAAAACTAAATCTCTAAAATATATAGCAGACTGAAGTAACCATATGGAATTTGTGATTATCGAATAGTTGATGATTTTACAAGCGACATTTAAGTCAAACACAGTTATGAGAGTATAAACTTCCATTATTTCTATATAATCCTCTGCTATACTAATGCACTTATCAGAGCATTTCACTAGTGCTCACTAGTTGAGAGTAGCATCTCTTCTGCAAGTTGGGGACAAGTTACCCATTCATTCTGAAGGATCACACATTCCACTCTCTGAATGTTCACGGGCATGGCTGTATTGGGCTCTGAGTCACCTTGAACAGGACGGTCATTCATGGACATACCACCTTCTTTAAAATGTTTACACCATTTAAATGGTTTATTGCAGCTATTAGTCTCATCACCGTGCTATGCTTGGAGTCTCCTGTAAATATCAATTGGTTTTTCACCTTTAATTATGAAAAATTTCATCACCAGTACCAGTTTGACTTGGATGCCCCTTTCATTTTCATCAGAGTAAAAGGTTTGACTGAAATATCTATATAAATAAAAGAAAGATTTTATCTGTACATTGGACAGAACTTGCTCTTTTACTGATATCTTTACATTTCATACATTGGAGGACCCGAAACCAGTCTCCGAAAAAATTGTGTATTGTGTATCTATATGTCTGTAAACAATGTTGTTCTTGGGGTTCAACAATATTAAGACAGATATTGAAGATAGTTCAACAATATCACGGGAGTCTGTGTCAAATAAACTTTTTATTAAGTGAATAGCCTTTGTATAGCAGACTGAAACTCGAGTATTGTAGCCATATTTTCTTTTACAGTATACATGCCTTATGGCTTTTGTTCAGAATTGAGACTGCCAACCATTATAATCCTTTTCTTTTTTACAATGTATTGAGAAGAGTGGTGGCAGCAGAGTTGGAGACATTATGATCGATACACCCAACAGTTGAGAAATAAACTTAGTATCCGGCCAGAGTTGGTCACAGCATCACGCAAAACTGGCTGGACAGACTTAAATGAAACTTTGGTTTAGGTATTTGCCTGAAGTTAAATGTGTGCCATAAATGAAATCAAAATGTTGAGTAGAAGCGAAGTTATGAGCAGTTATGTGCCAGATTATGTCACAGCATCATGCAAAACTGGCTGGAAAGAATTTAATCAAATTTTAGCTGTACTTAGGTATCTGTCTGAAATTTAACCATAAGTGTTGTGTTATGTTGAGTAAAAGCGCTGTTATGAACCGTTATGCGGCAGATTTAATAATCACTTTAAAATAAACTACAAATAAGCTACTTGCTCGATGTAAACAAACACCTGCACCAATATATATTAATTACAAAATTTAAAGTGAATATTTTTAGTGGGATTACTTAATATTTATTTATGTCTAGTCTCCTTTTTTGATTTCTCATCTGTGATTCACTCTCCGATTACGGAACAGGGAGTGTATTTGACTGGCGATGAAAGAAGTATAACTTAGCATATCAGCTTATTTTTAGCTTTAACCTTTTAACTACTTCTACCAATGACAGACACTTCCACTAGCATTTAATATTCTAAGATACATTATGAACATTTGATACTATTTACTGTATAATTAATTAATTAATTTAGATACATAAATAAGGTCTAAATAACTATACACGGTATAACCAAATGCTTATGATCATTTAAGCTTCGCATTCATGTGTAATTTCTGAAAATCTTCATTTGCCTGTTACAATAACCTCCACTCTTCTGGGAAGGCAATCAACTAGATTTTGAAGCATGGTTGTTGGGATTTGCAGATTTAACCACAAGAACATTAGTGAGGTCAAGCACTGATGATGAGTGAGGAAGCCTGGTTTGCAATCAGCACTCCATTTCATCCCAAAGCTGTTCAGTGGGTTTGAGGTCAGGGCTCTTTTCAGACCATTCGAGTTCTTTCACACCAACTAAACATAAACATGTACATTATTAAGAACCATTCCTTAACTTCATACCATTTTAACAGATTTTTTTGGTTTCTTTAAATGGATACAGCAATACTTACATGAATGATTTACAGTACAAAACATGGTCTCATGAATGTTGCATTGTGCATAGAGGTACTGTCAGGCTGGAACATGTGGCCCTTTTTCCAGTGAAGGGGAATTGTAAAGGCTAAAGCATAAAAATAAATTCTGGACAATTGTGTCTGGACAACATGTTGGGAAAGACCCACTTATGTGTGATGTCAGATATTCACAAACTTTTGGCGTTATAGTGTATATGACATGAAAAAAATGCTTTGTTACTTTGTAAAACATAACTCACAAGTAATAAAAACTTTCCTAAAGGTATGGTACATTTTAATAATCAAGCAATTTGAATGTCGAATTTCTTTCTCTTTTAATAATCTTTGTTGCAGGGGCGTAGCCCTTTCTCAGAGCATTTTAGCCATTTTTTTTGTTTTGCTGTTTTTTAATAAACATA
>JAOVVA010000041.1:7482653-7495447 GCA_028565275.1 Leiocassis micropogon
CATTTAAGTGTGACAAACATGCAAAAGAATAAGAAATCAGGAAGGGGGCAAATAGTTTTTCACACCACTGTATGTGTCTTTTGAACCTCCCCATTCCAGATTTAGTTCCTCTTTGGTGCTGTAACAGCCTTCATTCATCTGGAAAGGCTTTTCACCAAATTTTGGTGTATGACTTTGGGGATTGGTGCTCCATTCAACCACACAAACATTAGTGAGGTCAGACACTGAATGTTGTGTGAGGAAGCCTGGGGAGCAGTCTGTGTTCCAGTTTATCCCTTTGGTGTTTATTGAGATTCTGTGCAGGCCCTAATACTCCAGTGTTTCCTTTCCAATCTTGGCAGACAGTTTCTTCATGGAGATCATTCTGTGCATTGCCATGCTGGAACAGGATTGAGTCCTACAGTTTCAGTGAAGGGAGCCTGTGTTACAGCAAAGCATACAAAAACATCCTACACAATCGTGTGTTTCTAACCACTGTATTTTGTAACATTTTGTGAAGAACCCACATATGGCATCTTTGTTCATTTATTGCCTTATGATATTCAATTATTAATTTATTTCAGTGATCACTGGGCAGTGGTACGGTGGCTTAGTGGTTAGCATTGTCAACCCTGTATACAGGATTAAGCAGTATAGACGATGAGTTAGTCAGTGGCCAGTGGTGCAGTGGTGCAGTGGTTCAAGAACCTATCCTGAGATCTAAAAGTAATATTAGTGTTGCTTTGTTGCTAATGTTTTTGGAGCTTTGAGGAAATGAGAAAAGCCAGAAAGCACATGGAATACAATATGTCACCTGTCATATGAAAATGCAGGTCACAAGAAGTGATATGTTTCACATCTTCAATTTCATCAAAAATACCTTATAATCCTGATCCTTTAGCAGAATCATTGTTTTAGAGCACTTTAATAAACAATATCCATGCTGGTTATTCCAGTTGTGACAGAATTTTTTTTTTTCACTATGAAACCATGCTGCTGGTGGAGTTCTTTTTAAGGGTAACAGGGAAATTATGGTGTCAAAATAAGGCTGAGGGTTTCCTATTTCTTACTACGTCATGGAATCCTCATTTACATTTCCCCCCCAAAAAATTATGCCCATCTCACATTGGCCATATTTCAGCAACTGGACATGATACAGTAATACATATGATATCAAAATGGTGCTTATTACACCGGAATCTAAAAAATATGCAAAACAAAAATCACCCAAAATGTGGCTTAATACCTGATTTGATTATAATACCAAAACTCATATGTTACACGCTTTAACTATACGCTATTCTTAGAACAAAGCCTATTTGCAATAGTAGTGGATATGCTTTGAACAAAGACTTTAATGCATCTCTGTAAGTCACACTGGTCTCTGTAAGTCACGTTTTTTATTCATATGTATAAACGAAGCTTATTCAACAGTATGAGTTTCAGGTATGCATTTACCTGAAGCTACAATCATATCCCCTGGGCGGCCAGACTTCAAACCTATCCAATGTTATTCCTATATGCATGTGTTAAAGATTAGTGCTAGCATAATACATAGTTAACCATGTTCTCTGTTAGAATTTAGAAGAACTGCTTTCAGGCTTTACAAGAATCATGCCTCTGATATCACCCAAAAGCCCTGTAACACATCAATTAAGACCCATCTTCAGCACAACCCTTACTAATGCTGTAAACACACATCTGGATATCTGGCCACACAGAGGATATTAGGTTCAACTATGCTTTCAGAGCATCATTAGGACTCTAATCAAGACCAAGGTCTGTTGCACATTGCTCTTGGGACATTGGTCATCATGACCAATAACATTAAGAGCGTGGTCCTTGCATACATGGTTGAAACACAATTTGGCATTAACAAGATAAACTACGGATTTCAAGTATGTAAAGGGTCTTCTTTGGAATATGGAATAATTTACTCAACATTAATGTTGTTAAATATCTTATACAATTCTATAATTTTATCCATTTATAGTAACCTATAATCTTCTGTAGGGTCACAGCAGCCTGAAGTCTATCCCAGGGAACACTGGGAACATAGTAATGATATCCCGAATGGCAAGTTGTACACTATGGGCAATTTGAAAACACCATTCAGTCTACACAGCATGTATTTTGGAACCCACCAAACTCCATGCCCACAGGATGGTGGCAAGATTTGAATCCACAGCCCGGCATTTCAAGCTTTTTACTGGTCCAAGTGGGATAGAGATGTTGGAATCCAATAATATATCACACATCATTTGTG
Source organism: Leiocassis micropogon (assembly GCA_028565275.1). Taxonomy (NCBI): domain Eukaryota; kingdom Metazoa; phylum Chordata; class Actinopteri; order Siluriformes; family Bagridae; genus Leiocassis; species Leiocassis micropogon. Next base: position 7,484,899 of record JAOVVA010000041.1, read on the forward strand.
ACACCAAGACACGACTGAGAGGTGCAACTGTCATATGTGAGAGGGTGGAGCTTTATTGAAAAATAATTGAGTAAAATGAGTGCAGTGAAGATGCACCTCTCGTTCCACATCTTTTGGGAACAAACAGAACAATTGCAAGACACATTCATCTCTATTTACTCTTTCAGCACACAGGGCACAAATACATCACAGTACCATACAAAAAGCCACAGAAAAGTTTATTATTTGATTTATTCCTATTCCTGTTAATACAAATTATTGGATACAGGAAACTATAGGAAAAAATTATATTTTCTGTTAAGTGTGCATGCAGTATTGTATTGTTCATATTATACCTTATAATTATTATTTTACTGATATTTTTTGTAAAAGCCTAGTGGACATAGAGCAGTACTTGGATTTAAACTGTGGCATAAAGAGTAATATTCAAATGTATTGTTTAGTAAAGCAGTCTGTCACACTTGGGTTTAGATCAAAGGCAAACATCTGGAATATCAATGTTAGGGCTAAACTCTAATCTAAAAGATCTGTGTATCTGTTTATCTGTTTCTTATCCCTTTTGTCTTTAAGTTCTGTAGATTTGTTCTGCATTAAATTAGAACGGGTTTTGGTCTCTCGTGCTGGTAATTGTTCTGCCACTAGCTCCACACTGGGAGGACCCAAGTAGATTCTTGTTATTAAACTAAGAGATCGTGACTCCTCCCGTCCCCTCAGACACCTGCTCATGTCACCAAACTGATTTGAACACAACTAAGCAACCCCACTTTCTCTCTCTCACTCTCTCTTTCTCTCGAGATTCAAAAATTCAAAAGTTGCATTATTGGCATTGCCAAAGCTCAGAAAAAAGTCACAAAATAACAAAAATGAATACTAGATAGAGACAAATATACACATTTAGCAGAGCAGTCAAGAAACACCAGTTATGAAAGCCATCAAAAAAAGAAAGAAATGTAACAACAACAATAATAATAATAATAACTATAATAATAATAATAATGATAATAATAATAATAATAATAATAATAATAATAATAATAATAATAATAATGAATGGAGAAAATATGCTCAAAGAAGAAACATTAGTGATGCAAAAAGGAGGGGTGAAGACCAGAAAAAGAAAAGATTGGGTGGGATTGTGTATGCATGTGTGTGCATGGGGGCATGCATGCATGTCTGTGTGTGCCATCTTTACATGATGTAATCACTCACTGCCCCTCACCTGCTGGCAGCTGACTATGTATTGTGCTGCTAGTGTGCAGCTCTCTGTGTTCCCCCAATAGGCGGGGCAGGTTGTCAAATCCTGGAAGGCATTTAAATTAGGGGATGGGTTTGTTGAATTTGGTAAAGAATTAAATCTGAAGGCAGTGATATTTAGGGCATTTAATCAAAAAACACAGCTCTGTATCTATTTTATTGTGTGTGTGCACCACTAGCACAGTCCTTTCTCTCGGGGGGAACAGGACTGTCTGTGTCGCCTGTCTCTACGGCCAGACGGTGCTCACTGAGTCTATACTTAGTCAGGGTGTTTTTCAACTGTGGATCAGTTACTGTGTTCAGATAATCTGCCACACTGTACTATCTGTTTAGGGCCAGATAACACTGCATCTTACTTTGCAGTTCAGTTTGGGTTTCCTAATAGCTGAAATAGTGTGCAGTTTGGTTTTTCTAATTGTGTTTCCTAATTTTTTTTTTGGTCCTGAGTCTTTATGGTGTTATTATGTTATGGTGATGTGTTAGCGTGTGACAACCGTGTTGTGGAGCAGTGACTCAGGACTAGTTGGATGTGTGTCTTTGCTAAACTCTTGGTACTGCAGAGTTTATAGTGGTATGAAGGTGCTCACTCTGTTAGGTGTTTCCAAAATTTGTTTGGCCTTTTTTGTATTTTTATCAGTAATGGATATTTGCCAAATTCTGCCCTGCACCTCACCTCTTACTACAACCCATATTTCTTATCTTTCACTGACTGAGGTGGCTTGGAGCCCGTTGCAGTCATTCCCATAAACATTTAACAAGTGCTGATTCTTGAAAATTGATGGATAACTTGTCGCCAACTTGTGGAAGAGACACACATGCCAGTGGGAACTATACACACAATTATAAGCACCACTTGCACATTACAGAAACTCGGCTGGGTCACATTCCATGTACAGTCCTGACCTTGCCCCAAGTCATGTTCTCATGTTTGGGCTATTAAAGGAGTTCCTAATTGGCTATAATTTCAGACATGAAGCAGGCAGTCTGGTGTATTAAAGAAACTTGCTACTTGATGGTATCCAAGCACTTGTGAAACGCTGGGATAAGTGCATTAGTATGAGCTCTGTTAATCTGCACAATCAAAAGTCCTGCTTGCATTCTGCTCCTCCCAGTGTACAGTACATCCTGATTCTGGCTCATTAGGTCACAAACAAAGTGTTATCAGTCTAAAAACTCTGCTGAGGAGGTAATCTCTGACATCTCATCAACAATGGGTTTCCACCCACAGACCTGCCTCTTGGATATTTTTTCTCACTCTAGAGACTGTTGTGTTTGAAAATTTCTGGAGAGCCGAGTTTTCTGAAATATGCAAAACATCCTGTCTGGCACCAACAAATCACAGAGACCTCATTCTCATGTTTGATGTCAAGGTCTTATTGACCATTAACTTGGTGGGTTTTTACCAGAGGCCAAAAAAGGAATCTTCTGTTTTCTGCACTGATTTATTTTTTATTTTTTGCAGTGTCACATTACAAAGTAGCTGTTAAGGGCTCATGTAAATAAACTTTTTCATTTCTTTTTTTCATTTCACATTTTTTATATATTTCATTTTTTACCTAGACCAGATTGTTTAAATGTTATATTTTTAATATGACAATTACATATGTGTCTTTAATATAAGAAAAAGGCTTTGCTTTGCCAAGGTGTACCAAGGTAGAGAAAAGTGATCTTTTTTGTCCAGCAGGGGGCTCACAACCTTTTACACAGTGAAAGGCACTGAGATGGAGTGGAGAGGTCATTTGTTGTTGCACTTTAATCCTGGCAGCAGAGAGAGGTGAAACGAGATCTGTCTAAAAGGAATAGCCAGCATCAGGAAATGGGCGTGTGATGTTCGGAAATGTGTAATGTATATGACTTGCGAACAAGATACTTAAAAAACAGGCGCTAACCATACAGGAACTAAATTCAACCAGTATAACAGTCAGAAATGGCAGTGAGTTGTTTAGACCGCAAGGTCAAGGAACTGCTTCTGCTCCTTACCAGAGACATAATTAACTGCCATATAACAACATGTGCATGGGTACCAAAAGCATCTCAACACTCATTTCACACACCCTTATTGTTTTGAAAGCAATGGTGTGCACAGTGTTTCCAATGCGTATGTTATCTGTCATACTAAGGGTCATGGGGGCGATTAGTTGGAAGTGGGACTGATTATCTATGGCCCCAATGACAGAAGGACCTTGGCTAGCCTGGAATGAAAAATGTCCTATACGGATCAAGTAAGATGGGGGGTGAGGGGGTGGGGCAATGAGACTAATTATGTTTATGGCCCAAAGTTCTGTGCTATATTTCTTGTCACACTAGACACAGATACTGTTGTGTTACTCATCAAGCCTCTTCTGAGTCCAGAATGATTGCATCTGCCTAAGAAGCATACCTGATTGGTTGGTGCCGTATGAATTACTAAACATGAGTGAACATGCCATATTGACAGGGGTCTTTTTATCAGATTTATAGTGCGATCTCTGTGAGAAAGTGACTACAGAGTCAGGATACTCTATACACAGAAATTCTGACTAATTTTATAACTGACTTGTAATGATAAAATAATTAATTTGTTTATATTGATTGATTATACTGTATCTGACTACCCAGGACATCTTTGTCACCAGACACTTTCTGCTTTTCAACACCGCTCGACAGGAGCATGTGGACCGGAAGATCTAGGCTTATGGCTCTTCTGCTATATACATCACGGTGCTACATGCATAACTCTCTCATCTGTTAGCTCATGGTCTGCTCAGTTACTCACTACTACATATTACCCTATTGTGCACAGACTTAGTTTCATTGTCATGTTCATGCTGTTCTTTGCACAATTAGTTTTTGTTCGCATTGTTGTTGGTTTGCCACACATAAAAAGATATACAGTTTGCAATTACATCTAGAACCCGTCTTTGTGTAACTGTCTCTATTGCTGCTGGATGGTTGGAATTTCCTTCGGTATCAGTAAAGTATTGATCTATCTATCCTTCTGACAGCCAAAGGAACATCGGTGCATTGTGGAAAAAAGGGCTCGGTTGATAAGCTGACATGAAAATTGTATGAATGTGCAGGGTATTCCTATTTAATTATACAATCACTGTAAATTAGACTACACAGAGTTTAAGACTTTGACTAGCATCCTAATTAGCACCGTATTATGGCTCGAGTGTCACAGTCTGCATGCTGATTGGACGATGCGCAGTTCACGCGCTGTCCCCTGCACAGTGACGCTGCGTAGTCCTGCGTGCCCTCAGCTCTGGTTGTGATTGGCTGCTCTAGGCGCAGAGACTCACGGGATTGCAAAGATGTCCGCGTTCATTTGAAAGTGTTTTTTAACTTTATTTTCATTGCTTAGCATTAGTTTTAATTAGGTTAAATTATTCTGAAACTGAAAGTATATTCTGGCGACATCCAGTGAAAAATAAGCACCGGACTCCACGACAAGAGCCAGGCTATTCCTTATCACCAGGTTTGTTAGAGGTGCATAGCTTATCCGCTAATAGTCGCTAGCGTGACTAGCTAACGGTGCCGGTGTGTCTCTAAAGTGAGAACAGACAGGGAGAACAGGTAGTGTACAGATTTTGTCGATGCAGGTAAACAATACACAATATATTACTTTAAAAAATAAATAACACTAGTAAATAACAGCTACGCTTTCCAGCTCATTTACTAGCTAGCAAGCTAAGTGTCAACATGGCACTGTATTGGGGGACTATTTCCCAGTCCAGTAAATCACGAGACCTTATTTACTCAACCTTACTTTTAAAATGCGTCTCCGCCTGGTTGCCAGTTCAGCCTGTCAAAACAAACGAGGGACAGTAATGGCAAAACTCAAAACACCACCTCTAGACAAGTCCAGTATCAGACCCGCTCTTGGCGACTTGACTGTTATATATATTTTTTAAATAAATATTGAAACATGCGGTTCTCTTACATTTTGTTTACACCAATAGTGAGAAATGATTTTGTATTGTTTCATATATTGTCAAAATAAATGCTAATAGTAATTACGCTTGTACGAGGTGTGTTCAAGTCAAACTGTGCCTTTTGATTGTGCAGAATAACTGCACACTTTTGTGAGAATAAAAACCACCTTTATTTCTGTATTTAATCCCCTGCCCTGGTGACAAGATATGCTATTTATCCTTGTCAAGGATCAGGCGTTCACTTGCTGAATGTTCACAGGAAAGACTGCAGTGGGCTCTGAGCCCCCTTAGCCAGAATTGTTGTTCACAGATGTACAGGCTTCTTAAAAAAATGTTTGCACCATTCAAATGTTTTCCTGCAACTAAAAGTTGAAGTCTTCTGTAAATATCGGTTTTACACCTTCATTCACAAGAAATTACATCACAAGTCTCGAACACCACAGAAACTTGAACGCCACAGAAACAGGGATACAGCAGCATGCTGCAGCAATGGACTTGCCATTTCCAGCCAAATGTGGCTTTTAGGCTGCAATTCTTGCATAAAGATCACTTCTGGCCAGATTCTCCGGACAGTAGATTGGTATACCTGAGTCCCACTGGTTTCCACCAGTTCTGTGCTGATGGCACTGCTGGACATCATCTGGCGTTGAAGGGAAGCGAAGATGATGTGTCTCTCATCTGCTTAAGTTTTCTTGTCCAACCACTGTGTCTACGGTCCTCAACATTGCCTGTTTTTTGTGCTTCTTCAAAATAACTTGAACAACACACCTGGAAATCCCAGGCTGGTCTAAAATCATTGCCTGGGAGAGACCTTGCTGATGATGTCAAACTACCATGTGTCTTGTTGTGCTCAGTCTTTGTGCAAGAGTATGAATTGATACTGAAGTCAAAGGCTACTCACACCAATTGATTTGATTTAGATTTTTCTTCTGTTTGCTCACTTTGCATTTTGAAATTTGCATGAAAATATATATTTTTTGAAGCATTCTTACTTTCTAGCATTTCTTCACACCTGCCTAAAACATTTGCCCAGTACTACACACAGAAACACACACACAATGTATGGAATAAAAATAAAGATTTTGGTATTGCTCTTATACCTCTTTATTATAAGGTTATTTGTAATGATTATGGACATCCGTCTTGTGCTTTATGACTAATAGACCACATGACCACATGTAGTCTGTATTTTATTGTTATGTTTTCTAAATTTGGAAATTATCTTTTTGGTAATATATTCCCCAAATATATTTTTGAGAATCAGATGCTGTTTTGTCACAAAAACCCTTAAATTTGTCCATATTTATCATGATGTCATGTTAAAAGGAAAAGTGGCATACTGACGCCTTAAAATATTTAAAGAAAAAAAAATATTTGTTATAAACTTTGTTTTAAAGTATTTACACTTACACTATCGCATTCTCTCGCTCAGAAATAAAATGCTGATATTGGGGACTCATGTCGAACGTGCATGAAGAGAGAGCTGCCATGATGATAGCCGCTGGGGAACTGCAGCCGTTTGTCCCGTTCGGCCGTGAGCACTGCCAACGCCACCCAAGCGCCGTGAACCTCCAGCTGCGCCAGCTGCAGCCTGCACCCGAGCTCTGGTGCTCTGATGGAGCTGCAGGACTGGTGGGCTCTTTGCAGGAGGTCAGCCTCCAAGAGAGAGAAAAAGTAGGTGACACTCTACCTGTGTTTCAACAATGATGTCCCCGCTCTCACACACCTTATTCATCTTGGCTTTTTTGACCTGGATTAGTTCTGTGTGCTGTTGGAGAACAATGTGTGGCACCAATAGGAGAAATAGTGTTACTTGTACAGTTTTTACTGACAGCGGGAAGAAAATGCAAAAATTTATTGGACAGGGAAGACAGACAAAAGTTTTGTGAAAAATGACCACAGTGTACATTGACTTTTGTCTGGCAGGAGTCCTGGCAGCTAAAGAAAGGCTCAGCTGTGTTGACCGATGAAGCCGAGTATGAAGAGGAGCTGTATGTTGCAGGGCACATGGTCATCTGGAGCCGTGGGACAAAAAGTCAAGCTTCATATGTGTACAAGGCTTTCACTGTGGACAGCCCAGTTCAGCAGGTATCAGGAGCATGGGATGTGTGGGGGAAAAATAGTAAACACATAATCACATCTTCCATGTAAAGTGTGTCAGATATTACCATGGAAATAATTAAAAAGGTTTTAAAGATTATTAAAAAAATAAAAATAAAATAGAATTATGCCATAATGTAAATTTTAAGTTATGAATTGTAGAAAAAACAACAAGAAGCAACTCCAGCGAATTATACGGAAAAGGTCACAAAAACATTTTGCATTTAATGTTCTGTTGCTAATGTTTTTTTTAAAACGAGATGAGGACCGTGACATCAGCACAGAGCCTGTTATACATTTCCACACATTTGTGCTAATAACAAAAAAAATTCATTAAATAAAAGTATTTTTAGAGCAGGTAGGCTATAAATGAGACATAAAAGAAAACACTTGAAACAAGATAATCATGTCAGATCTTTCTCTGCCTTTAATGTCCAATAGCCAGGCGTTTTAGGAAAATCGGAAAGGGGCAGTGGTGGCTTAAATGATTATGGCTTGAGTCCACCACTGTTAACCGTATCTGTTCCAGGGGGTGCCGTATTATGACTGACTCTGTGCTCTGACCCCAGCTTGTAGGGAATGCTATGTGAAGAAAATAATTTCCCTGAGCTGCCTTGTTTTTGCAACAAACATATGCTTTTGATATATGCCAAAAACTTGTTTGATAATGGGATATTTTACCAAAGGTTGCAACTAAATGTAGGCTGAAAGAAACTGCTTCTACCCCATAGTTTATGCTTGTGAAGAATAAGAGTAAGAGATTATCACATGCAAGAAATGACCAGTCCATGGCACATATTTTTTCTCCTGTATTGTTTGCAGTTCTTTTATCTTGATGGCCTCTCTGACATATTTTCTTCTAGTTGTTTATTAAGATTTTAAGATAAATGCAAGACCAAAACTTAACTCTGCTGCTTAGTGTGTGTGTGTGTATATACATTAACATATATATCAAGTATAATTGCCAATAAGGCAGCATTCTCAGAAGCACATGCCTCTACAGTTCTTAAACATTAGGCGAGTACAAGAAGACCTTTATAACTCATCAAGAATAACTTTTCTTATAAATAATAACAAAAAACTTTTCTTTCTTTACCTCACATAATAGTAGTTGTACATAGGGCAAACATGCAGACATAATATGTTTATTCCTACAGGAGAAAAACAATTGGATCAAATGCTTATATGGCTAATATTTTACTTTTCATTTACACGTCATTAAACGTGTACATGACCCCTGTTATTCCTTCCAATCATCGGATCAGTTCTGATTGAGGTGATTACTTGATGCGTTATCATTCTGATTGCGCTGTTATTCTGGTTATTAGAGGAATATTAGGGTTCATGTAAACACAGTTATTGTCATCCTGGAATATGTCCATGTCCAGATCATAACACAGCCTCCAGAGAGTTACACAGTAAAATCACATAATGCTCTTTCCTTCTTACCCTGGTGCACACAACATTCTGGAATGGTGTAAATCTGGAAAATGTTTTCCCCCTGGCCACACAGCTGTTTAGCTGTCATGGTCAGTCTTGATTTTTCCGACCACATTTTTTCATATGAAGTTGATGGCTTCACCAGGTTTTAATATTTCATTGGACAATTATTAAACCAAAAACAACCATCTTCATAGTTGTTTTCCTTGCTTCATGTAGGCCAATAATTTAACCCTTCTCGGACATTAACAAAACCACAAGATACGACATTTTTATTTTAAAAAAATACCAGCTGAAACATATTAATCTTTGCTTAAATTATCCAATCAAAGGGTTTTAAGCATTTGCATATTTAAATCCAAATGTTTTTTTAATCAATTTTTTATTGTGCTTTCTCAACAATTATTATCTAAATATATTGTGCAAATTGTCTGTATGAATGGTCAGATTCATTAAATTTTAAATTTATTTTCAAAGCAGCTTGACGGAATCAAAAGAAAATTAGGGAAATGTGTATGAAATGTGTATGACATGCATTACAATTGTATATGACCAAATAAAGTTTATTAGCTCAACGATATAATCTTGCTGTGTGGCAAGCAATTTTCCCTAATCAAGTTTAAGATGAGTATTAAAGCGGTGCCTGTTTTGATTTTTTTAATGAGCTTTTAAAATCTCAATTTTCTTTACAATGCATTTGAAAGCATGTAGAGTTAAAACAAAGATGTGAGGGAGAACACCCAGCTGCTCTTATAAAACTGTTAGAGTGTCTGACATTATGCTTTGTTGAAGGCACAGGGACAAGATGCTTTATATAGTAATTCTCAGCTCTCTGGAATTAATTACCTCATTTATTTTGTCTGAGTATTTTGAATTGTGAAAATGACGCAAATAGACATTAGAATGGAGTTTCTCCCTGCAAACAGACAACCATATGTACATGGCAGAGGCAGAATAGACTACTAGATTTCTTCTTTAGGGTATTTATATGCCTTATATAAAATAAAATTTCTTGTATTTTACCACATCTCATTCAGGCCCTGTGGTGTAATTTCATTGTTCCCCGATCCCGGAAGGAGGGTAAGCCCCTTTTACATTGTTGAGTAGCGTGACTATGTATTCTCTCCAAATGTCTTTTTAAAATGTTGCTATAATTGAGCCATTTTGTATATTTGCACTTCAGAAAAGGGTGCAGTTGAACAGAGTGTCTGTATCATCCAAAGCACGTGTGTGAATGTACACTCTGTGAGCGGGAAGGACTTCATCTCCCCACTGCCTTTTCAGGTAAGTTGTTTTAGGGGAACTATACATCATACTTATGCTATATCAGTATTGCATGCCAAATAATTTACAACCATTTGAAATTACAAATGGTTGATATTCAAGTCACACCAGGACTTTTTGTTGTGCAGAATGACAGTATACAGTTATGAGAGTAAAAGCTACTTTATTTCACTATAAAATCCCCTGCTGTACTAATGCACTTGTCACCATTCAAATATTTTTTTCCTGCGGCTAAGAGTCTTATCCCTGTACTGTGCTTGAAGTCTTCTGTAAATGTCAGTTTAATTCAATCATTCTTGAAAAATTTTACTTGCCCCTATTCATTAGTTTGAATGTTAATGTTGCTGTAATTAGTTTATAATTTTTTTTTTTAGAAATCCTTGACAAATACAATACAGCATTTAAGTATTTTCTTAAATATTGCTAATATATATATTAGGGCCGGGACTCGATAAAAAAAAAATCTAATTAATTAGAGGGTTTGTAATTAATTAATCGAAATTAATCGCATTTTAATCGCATATAAATATTTGACCTGAGAACAGTGAGAAGTAAGT
>JAOVVA010000041.1:7497925-7527079 GCA_028565275.1 Leiocassis micropogon
TATAATCGGTCCGCCGAAACTCATCCAGTGAGAAACGTTCCGCGGTGCAAAAATAAGTGCGATTAAAATGCGTTAAAAACATTTAACGTGTTATTTTTGTGTAATTAATTAATCTAAATTAACGCGTTAAAGCCCTGGCCCTAATATATATATATTGTAAACTTCTTATATATAAGAAGTTTACAAGACAACTCATTATGTATAAATGTTACCATTTTACTGAAATGTATAGTGTAACTGCCTTCATATGTCTTTATATTTACCACTTAGGTCTCCTCTGTGTGGCCAACTAAATTTGGGTTGCTTTTAGAACGCAAAAATATCACATCTGATGCTCCAGTGAACCCCACAAGGTACTAATTTCTAGTTTAGTTGTTTCTCCTCATTATTGTGTAGTGGTGCTGTCCTGTTATTTTATCTAACATCAACACATTATTTAGTTGAGTTAAGTTGTTTTTGCTCATATCTGTAGATTTACATTTTTTTTTCCTGGTCAGGGAACCTCTTCCCACCCTCTTTAGTATGCTCCACCCTCTGGATGAAATAGCCCCTGTTGTCTGCAAGTCTACTGGTGAGACAGAGTTACTGCCAACTATAGCTACAAACATCGTTATCGCAGCTACTGCTCCGATAGCCACCAAATGTTTTATATTCTAGGTTGTTTAACACATATAGTTCTGTAGTTCTAGGTTGTTTAACACATGTAATTCTGAGCTATTGTCTCATATTACCTTTTGATCTCAAACCCGAATGTGTTCAGTTTATAGCTAAAAAAATATAAAAGCCTTGTCTTTTAAATTTTTTTTAAAGGAAATTGTTTGCGGAGGCAGTGTTAACTAGACTTTAACCAGTTTGTTTGGCTGTAACAGGGCTGTTTGAGACACAACGTCTACAGTATGTATCTGACAGCACACTCCGAGTGGTGTTCTCATGTCGTGACCCCTCCATCATCATGACCTATGACACGCTACAGTGCAGCCATACAATCTGGGCTCTGCGCAAAGTCACAAAAGAGGCAAGAGTCCAACTTTCATATACAGTTGTGTTACATTTTTCAGACTAACAGAATGTGTATTCTAGGCTAATTCAGCAAAATACTTATCCTTCAGAGACCCTTTTAACAATCCTATGTAAACAATGACTATGTATATAAATTACGACTAAGTTTTACTTTGTAGGAGCAGTCTACAGTTTTGAAGTGTCCCAGTCAGGATGGGCTGGCTCAGACTTCCACAGCCGTACCCTCTTTCCTTGGCACACATCTACGGACTGTGAGCCGGTTAGACTCCCCCAGCTCGCCACTGCACTGCCATGCTCTGCATAATCAGAGCCGTGTGCCCGCCTCACCCGCATTGCACTCCCGGGCACACTCTCCCAATATCTCCAACATGGCAGCTCTCAGGTCAGACAGGCTCTGCGCTCAGCAGACATCTCGCAGCTCATTTAAAACACTTCTTGACAGCTATTTAAGTAGTTCTACCTTTTCTTAATTTCACTTTTGTGAAGATGCTCAATACTGACATGCTTTTACTAACTAAAACCTACACTAAGTTTCGAAGACACATTATAATTGTAATAGCAGTATTATATAGTATAGTATTTTATATATATATATATATATATAAAAATAAGCAGGCTTATTTTGCTCGTGGCATCAAAAGGCTTATTTTGCTTGTGGCGTCCTTTTTCTGTTTTTGTGTAAATAATTAGTCGTGCCCACTCTCCTGGCATGGCAGCACCTTCTTTTACTGGAGCACAGCGCTTTAACATGTCATGCCATTCACCGTCGGCACGTGGACACAGCCTGCTGGCGTCCCCCAACAGTACCCTGAATGAAACAGCCCTAATGCCCGAGATGGAGCCCATCTTACCTGACCTTTGCATTGAACAACTGTGGACAGAGACCACATGTTCCTACAGGTTAGTCAAAACCTTAAAAATATACAAAGACTGCCAGATTGTACCAATATAAAGAGAATAGCTTGGACCTTGTCCTCATGTACATGAGAATTTCTACAGGCTTCTACAGAGCATTTTGGCTTTTCAGGATCTTGTTTTAGGTTGGTGAAAACAGACCTTTTTGAAAAACGCCTAACATGGTGAAGATAGTTAGAAACCCTGTTTTTAGTGTGGACAGGCAAAATTAGGTGTTGGAAATTCCCTGACCAAATCATCCAAAGTAATGGCAAGTGTTTTTACCTCTCTGGACAAAGAGACCGAGAGTTTTTACCTCTGGGTCAAATAGCGTTTGACCTGAATGGTCTCACAAAACAGGATCAAACTGCCTGAGCCTTTATGATGTCAAAATTATTAAACATGTGATGAGAAACTTAACTAACAAATCTACATACTAAGGTAAAGGTTTTCCAGGGATCAGTTCTTGGTTTCTTTTCATTATTCATAGGCTATTACTTGGTTACACAATTGCGTTTTCATGAGCTACATCAGTTCTACTTCTAAAACTTCTCTTTCTTTGTCCTCAGTTTTACTTTTACCATCATTACTTTCACTGAGAGCTGTGTCACAAAACTGATCGCTGCTGTTCTAAAAATGCTTTTGGTTAATCAACCATTCAACAGGATGGAGTGTTCTATGTTTGGGTGTGCTTCATAGTATATCACTATAGTATGTCACGTGCATAGTAGATGTGTGAATATGCGTGGCTGGGCTATTCCTAGGCATATCTGTGTTTTCTTGTGTGTGTGAGAGAGGCAAGCTGAGCGCATCAATACTCTGCATGCAGTAAAATAAGATTATCATTGTAAAGATAAAAAAAAATAAAAAAACTGTATTTAATTCATATGTTTAATTCAATAATGATACAGTGGTAACCCGTCACAAACAAATCAGTGTGTGGGGAAACATTGTATTGTGCTGCTTGAACTGTTTAAATAAAAATTAAACTGAGAGGGAAATCTATGTTTGGTTATTATTAAATATCAATTTTAATAGATAATATATTCATAGAGTTTAACTCAGTTTTGTATTGCAATTCTTTTGTATGGCAATACATGCATCACCAAATTGGCTCCAAAACTGAGTTAATAAATTTTTTTTAGCTAATATATGGTTGAATTTGAGTGGTAAAATGTTGCTGTTCCTCCACACTCCTCCAGGTGGCACACTCTAAACTAATCACACATTGGCAGGCAGCGCAGCATCCTATGCTGCCTGCGGCAAATTAGTTGCCAAGTTTGTTTAGAGTGGTAACAAAAGAAAAAATATATATATACATATATTGAATCAGGATATTTATAAATCATGATACTAAGAAAATCGGAATACATATTGAATCGGCACCTAGTTATGGTCAGAATATCGTATCAGGTGGTCCCTGGTGATTCCCATCACTGATGATTAATGATATATTAATAATTGAATAATAATTTATTGTTAATTTGTTTGACTATCAGTTAAGAAAAATGTGCAAAATTTGCAACTCTAGTCCATACCATGCATCTGCGTTTCTTAGGTAGGGAACATGTTTTAAAGGTAATAATAACTTTGGTTCTCCCTGACGTATCAGAAAACCCAAATGCTAAATGTGATGTTTGAAGCATCTCTCGTTAACACACACCAACAGGACTTTCCGTATAAGTGGATATGATTATTTATTTATTTATTATTAGTCGAGCATTGGCCAGTGCTGTGTTGCTGCAAGGATCTGCAAGGAAGTTTTATTCATTTTCATGGGTTTTATAAAGAAGAGCCCATTTACAGTGTGCAACTGTGTTTCTCTGCAGCACATGCGTGACTGTTAGTACACCCTTCTTATTCTTTTTGCCATCTGTGATGAGTTTATTAGTAGCGCACAGTTGGTCTTTCGCTAGCAGAACAAACGGGTACATGAGGGGTGGTGGGAAACGGTGTAATGCCCGCTACTAAATAATAGATCGCAGATGGTTAGTTCTCCCGAACAGATTTTTAAAATGGATAGGCAAATATACTTGTATACTTGGGCAGCCGTCAATATACCTGGGCGTACAGACCTACTTTGACCCATGCTGGCGATTGGCAGTTAATTAACGGTTATTAGAACACCTGTGACCTGGAGTTATACATAGAGTTAAACGTCCCAGTACTGTTATGCTCTATATCACCACTTATGGAATTCCTCTTGTCCAACTCAGTCGGAATTAACTGTTTTTTTTTTTTTTAGTTTAGTTCTTAGCCTTTATTTGTCACATATGCAGTTGTGTTCAAAATTATTCAATAATTTTGTTGAATAATTTTGAACACAACTGTACATTACTGCACAATGAAATTCTTTTTTCGCAGACAGGGTTAATGGCCTTGCTCAAGGCCCCAACAATGGCAACCTGGTGGAGCTGGGGTTCGAACCGCTGACCTTCCGATTAGTTACTCAGTGCCTTAGCCCTCTGAGCTACCACTGCCCCTAAAAAAAAATATTTAAATCTATTTATTTTTTAAAAATCTTTAAAATCTATTTATGTGTTGCTTAGGGAGAAGAGTGGCCAGGCATCCAAAGTGTTCATTACTTCTGACCTGTGTGAAAACAGATATCTTTGCTTCCTGGTTGAATCCCACCAGCAACTCAGGTGGGCATGTACTCTCTTTCTTGTCACTTAAAAATGCCTTCTTATTTTTGGTTTTGTTATCAAGGATGTAATTTCCATTTAGTGTGTATTATGGTTCTTATTATCTTTTATCCACCTTTCTTGTCACACTTGTGTGGTTTTTCCAGATGTGTTAAGTTTCTTGAAAGCAATGAAACTTCTCAACTCATATTTGCATCAGTTACGTCCATTCCAGCCAAAGATGCTGCACCATTGGAGGTAAGAGAATGAGCCCAAGGTCCTGGAATGGACACTGATTCTAGACAAAGTTCGATAACAAAGTGTTGAAATTAATTCTTCCTTATGTAATTTTCATAAATTGAACAAATGTTTTATTTTGATGCTGGAAAGTACCTAAAGATGCTTAGATGTTTATGTAACAACCTCAGCAGCAACCTCATTTCCCCTCTCGACTGTTTCACCACGCAGCATTAAGCATCGCCAGTATACTAATCACTGGCCTGATTGTCTGTCTGTCATAAGCACCTGTTTCTCACTGGTTCATGGCTTAGGTTAGATGTTTGAGCTAATGTGATTCACAGGTCACTGTGTATTTTAGCAAACAAAACACATTCCTCTGAAACTGGCCAGGGACTGGACTGAAAATGAGAGCCAACAACTTGCTATCAGTAAGAGCTTAAAAGTCCTTCATGAAGCTTGGAGAATTATTCCTCAAGACTACATTAAAATATAAAACAAAGTCTGTGTCTTGGGAGACAAAATATAAAGAAATTAGGGGCTAATGACTTGCCTAATACTATATGTTTAGTTGTATGTAGAATCATGGTCAGTGCTCAAAACACATTATGTGGCTTTTTGAATCAGATATGTTACATCTGTAATCTATGTATATCTAAGCTGCACAGCTTTTCATGGCAATGAGTCTGGCCAGTGTAGCCAAATAATGTTTAATATTTTGATAAATTATATTATGTTTGTTTTTTATTAATATATAATAAAATTTATATATGTTGTTTTAATAATAAAATAATTTGGAATTTTATCAACAAATATAAATGACATCTACTGTAATATTAAAACCTTGATTAAAATATAATGCTATTTATTCTATAGCCTCTACCCAGGCCATAGTTTCTATGTGAGTACTTTCATTCTTGGTTTTATAGGACATAGATGCTTTGCTGGTGCTGGAAACCAATGGCAGCTTGGTGTTATACACAGGAGTCACAAGGGTAAGCATATACTGTATTTGTATCTTAAGATAAGTAAAGTAAGTAAATAAATGAATTTGAAAATTTTTGAATAGCATCTCCTTCACTGATGTTTGAAATTATAAACAGTTTTCTTTATCTGTGAAGATAATCAGTTCAGAAGTGAGAGTTAAGTCATTAAACCTGCTTTTAATATGGCATTTGGCATTGTTGCTTATTTGAATATAGCAATGTCCTCCAAATAGAAATGAGTAAAGTGTGTAAATGTGTCATAGTCATAGCTGTAGTTGTCAAAGCTAGGTAACAGTCCCTGATTACTGGTACAGAAACTGCTAAGTAATCTTTATTTAAACACCACCACAAATGAAACGCAGCAAATCAATCTTTCAACAAGAAAGCTGACTACATAAATACTACTTTCATTCACAGTGATGCTACGCCCTTATCACTATCTCTATAGAAACACGCCACAACCATACAACAGGGCATTTTCTCAGAGGATGCACATGTGCAGTAATTAGCTAACTTAGTTTTGCAAGATAAAATAATGGGTGGATACTCTGTGTCAGTGGTGCAAACAGATTAGATTTAGCTTTTAATGTGACCACAACTTACACAACGTCCTAAACCATTGGAGGCCAATAAGGTTCACCTCTATAACTTATTTCTTTGCAGTGCTGGTCTAGTTTATTTGCACAGTGCTTAGGCATCCCTATCCTTTATCCAGGATATCACAAACTGTATTGTAATTTCTTTTGTACCTTTAAATAAGCTGCATTTCTAAAGAACCTGGCAATCAGCATAACAATAACCCTATCATATTTTAATCTTATTATTCATGTAGAGCTGGTATTATACATTATAGGCTTGTGCAGTATAGCATCTTATAGCATCATGATGTTCAGTGACATTGACTCAGATTATATTATGTTGCAAATTTTTATGGGACTTAACTTTTATTTATTATTTTTTTCAAGGTGGTTTATATATATATATATATATATATATATATATATATATATATATGTGCACCACATCAAAAAATTTTTTTACATCCTCATAATACATTAAACATACCCTAAGATTAAATGTAATAAAGTGTCAGGATAAAAACAATTATTCATTAATGGCTTCTGGGGCTTTTAAAAGAGAAGGAAAGAAAATGTTAAAATAATATTTTTATGTTTTGCCTTCTCTTAATTTCTTAAAAGTTATATTTTTAATTCAGAAGCCTAATATTGTCAAAAATATACAACTTTTATAGATTGTGTTGATTTTTTTTCCCTCTGCACACAGTTTTTAATGTTCTCTGTCATTTAGAATTTTTTTCTGCTGTCGTTTTGCAACTGGCATTAAATAATTCAGTGTTTTTTATAGCTAGAATAGGCAAATTCCTGATGTCTTAAGCTTTACAGTTATGGCTGTGTGAGCATCATATACAAAGGCAAACAATGCTATACCGTCTATCCTCTTACGACTTCTATTGAAAATGACAGGCTAGACCTGTTGTTCTGCAGCCTGGTTGTAGATGAAACTCACAAGGTTTCTCTTTTTTTTTTTTTTATAGGTCAGCAAAGTATTTGTGCCTGGCCTTCTGTCACCAACATTCAGTTTGCCAACCCCCTTGCCACACTTAAACACCACCCTGGAGAACGTGAGCACTCCGGCAAAAGCAACCGTCCAGCATATGAGCAGGCTTGAGGAGGTAAACACCAGCGACCTTTTGAGGGAAACAATCTTATTAACATTAATAAGAGCAATTTGTATAAACTGAATTGAAAGAGATAAGCATGAACGATCCTGACATGCAGATATTTAATAGCAAAATGATAAAAGCAGTCTACTCCATAGGTCTGAGGTTTTGATCAATAAAATAATCTGATTAAATTTAGAGGTACTTTTAAAACAAATGCACCTTCGTTAATCAAAAAAGGCTGTCTAAACAATGAAATCAAACAGCCTTGCTCTATCCTTAACCTAGGTAAAGTCAGAGATTATGTTCGTTTGATAAATATAGCAAGTAATCTCCCCCCCAGGAATTTCCCCCAGGAAATAAGCTTTAGAGCAAATTAAATTATTCTACCACTTGAAAGATATGAAGGATAACTTTACATTATGTTAATTACATTCACTGTGTTTTTTCCGACTATGCTTTTCCATTTTTCCATTTCTGTAACACTGTCACAGCTGTTTCCGATGCCTTATAACTGTTATAATGTAAGGTGTCATGTTTTTTATCCAAACTTCCCACAACCATCTCTTTCCACCACCTTCAGTCCGACATGCCTTCCCCGGTGTCAGAGATGAGAACAATGCAGCATCATGAGTCATCATGGATAGAAGATTCTCCGTTCCAACAGGCCACACCACATATCCAGGCCCTGCGAGACCCAGTCAGCAACCGTCTCACACTGGTCAGCCAGCAATCAGTACTCGCACACACTTCTATTTTAAAGATGTAGGACCAGTGTTATGTCAGGGGACCAGATTTTAAAGCATTTACATTGTTAGATGTGGGAGTCATTAATTCATATCCCCTCCCTTTCAGTGTGCTGCAATAAAAATGAGCTTCAAAATCAAACAGTACAAAACAGAAGCGATAAATCTAAACTTCTTGCCCTAACAAGTGATGCATTAAAGCAGACGAATTGAACTTTATATACATTTTAAGCATTGGTGCTCTAAATTTTCTGTAAAAAATCTAAATTTAAAAGCTTAAATTACTGGACCATTTTTCTACATTTGAGTCTTCTACAAGACACTAACCCAGTTTCACTTTGCACTTGCCTGCGTGTCGTCTTGTATCTAAGCATAACGTACATAAAGACCCACTGAACTTACTATTTTACATGCACATTCTATATACACTGTAGAGTTTTTAAAACACTTATTTACAAAAAAAAAATCATTATTGCATAACCTCTAGTGGCATTAAAAATGTTTTTGATCATCTGTAGGTATATGACTGACATGCAAAGACTGTACAAAGGCTGTTTATGCTCTGTCTGTATGCACTATTTGATAACATGGGATGTTTAGGAGTGTGTATATATTAGAAATTCTGTAGAAAATCAATTCAGTTTTGAATCGCAATTCTTTTGTGTGACGATTCACTTTGCACCAGATTTAAAAAGAAATATTTTTTACCTTTATATTAAAGATGAACTAGTTGATTGGCCTGTGACCAGATATGGCTGGTTTTCAGTTTGATTGGCCATTATCAATGATCGTAAAACGTCACAGTTTCTTTATAATTCTACAAGTTGTTAACTCAAAACTATTAACACGTTTTCATCATGTGTGGTAAGAATGAATAATTTGCTAAGTTTGTTTAGGAATACTATTTATGCTGGATGACAGTGAAACGTGCAGCTCAGTTAAATGTTCTCTTGTAATTGAACTCTTGTTATTGAAGTTAGTTTGTATTGTTTAAATGCTGCCCTTGGTTTTTAAGTGAGAAAACTAATATTTTAAGGAATGGGCTACATTTAATTTTTAAACTTAATGATTTAGAATTTAAAACAAATAATTTTTGTTTAACATTGTAACAAAATAGGTTGGGAAATGTTATATCAGATCGGCATATTTATAAAATTGTGATATTTATAGAACTTTTTTCCGAATCGGCACCAGGGTATCGTGATAATATTGTATCGGGACGTGACTGGTGATTCCCGTCCCTACTGTACTTTACTACAGTATGTAGGATTTGTGCTTCACACCTTAATTCAATGCCAATGGTGTTTGTTAATTAAAGTAATTCTGTAATAAGAAATAAAGCTTAGTCTATAAGCTATACACTTGTTTTTTCCTGTCTGTTGGATATATAGAATACACATTGCACTTACTGGGATATTTTTGGAATATAACTCATGTAAAACATCACATAAGAGTAACTGGAGCCTAATGATTAAACCCAAAGTAGTTGCTGTTTCAGAGGGTCAATGCTACATTAAGCACAGTAAAGCATGATGTATTTTATTTTAATTCTCTAATTTAATGACTTGTCTGATCATGTTTTAGGCCAGGGAGTACCAGATATTTCCTTTCAGGCAACCGCTGATCATGCAGTGTCATTGCGTGCTTGAACAGTGATGCTGACTGAATGCCATGTTTCCCAGACCAGGGCATTGTCAGGAGATTTTTGCCCTATTGTGTTCCAAAAATAATATTCTTCCTCAAACAGGTTAACTATTTGTGTGTTTTATATCAGTCAGGCTGACATTATAGAATCTACGTTGCGCAAATGTGTGCATGCTCATCCTGGAGCCCCAGGAATCTGTCACAGTGTTGACATAATTCAGTTTAAGGTCATGTTCTGTCTACAGGGCCTGATTTGTCAGGATTGCTGTAGCATGTTTCACTGCCATGAGTACTTTTCTTTTAAACCTGTCACAACAATCTTTAATGGATTTTGGTTGACATGCCATTTGAATGGGTTTTATGAAAGCTCTTTTACCTTAACTGTAGGTCCTTTAGGTTGCTAGATTGGTAATGTAGATTTTTCTGTCCCCTGTTTTTCTACATAATTAATAATTTGTCCTTTTTTGCCTTTTTATCTTTTAAGGAACTGAGCAATGGCTCAATGCTGAGGATCACTGTTCCTGAAGTGGCTACATCGGAGCTGGGTTAGAAGGCACACGCACACATGCTTGTCGGGCACTTTTAAAATCATATATAAGATTTTATTGTATATATTGTAGTGGTGGGCACTGTGGCCTCTCACCTCGGTGGTTCGTTTCCCACTTTGATTTTGTGTGCGTGGAGTTTGATGGTCTCCTGTGTTTGCTTGGTGGGTTTTCTCCTGGTAATCCATTTTTCTCTCAGAGTACTAACTGACGTTTTCAAATTGCCCGTGTATATGTGTGTGTTTGAGCACTTGTGCACCCTGTGATGGTTTGGTACCCCATCCAGGGTGTACCAAACTTCTGCCACAAATAACCTTCTCCCACAACCCTGTACAGCACAAGCGGTGAGTGAGTGTATACATGGTTCTGCATTTTGTCCTCCATCACATCAATGTTGCCTTCACATGTACTGTATATTTTGAATATATTTCATGGCTCTGGAAGGATGATTTTCAAAATTCTGTTGTGCTGATGCCCTGGTTGCAGAGTGTATAATTCCTACAAGATTAGAAAACTGTCTGGATTTTCTGCTCTATAATGTAACATGGAGACAGGCGTCTCGTGTAGCACAGTGTGCACGTGTCTTGTACAGGCCTTTACTAATTCGCTTTATTGTTAATATGACCTGATCTCTTAATATTTTCCTTCTTAAAATGATGGCATATTATGACCTGTCTGCCTTTCGTTAATAGGGCATTTGGTTTAGAAGAAAGCAGTCCTTACTTTTAATAAATTGACATTTTCACCAGCTGTGTTTTGACCTTTTGGAGTTTGTTTGCCAATTAAGATACTGGCAGATTCATTAGAAGCCTAATTGCCTCTTGTGTATAGGTGTTTGAATGTTAAATTTAATGCATTTTTTCATGTAGACCACTAAATAATGAATATGTGCTTTGGTAGTCCACTTTACTTTCAGCATTATCCAACCTTTTGTTTAGCCTTTAATGATTTCTTCAACCTTTTTGCTTTGAATTTGTATATTCCACAATATACAATGCAGAGTTTCATATTTTAAATTTGACTGGTGGTAAATTTTCAATAGTTCCTGCTGTTACATTTAATCCTTTGCATCTACCTTCAGCATGAATAAAATGGGCCCCTTCTCATGCTCCTCATTGCCTGTTGTGTTCACCAAACAGTCCCCAAAAAATCCCCTAATGGCAGAGACCCTCCATCTTGCACACTCCTCTTTGAAAAAAAATCTATTTTCATTACCATTCTCTTATCTATTTTCTTCTCCCACTGAAATCTAGCACAACATGGTCCTTCTATTATTTTGGTCATACTGCTTTTTTTTCAATCTGCTCTCTTCTCTGATTGGAACCTGCTCTTCTTAAATATTTCACCCTCTCGTGTTATTTAGAATTGAAGGTTGCTCTGCATGTTCTGAACAGCATGGCTTGAAAAGATGTTATTTACTATTAAGTATTAATATATTAATTATAATATTATACTAATTATGTTCGGTATACACCTTGTTTCACGGATGTATTCAGGAATGATGAAGTGACTAATCTCTCAATATAGTAGGTTTATAGTAGGTTCACTAAATTACTACTGTTTGGTGTGTTTTTAGTGAAACGATGCCTGCAAGCCATTCGGTTCATTTTGCCCAAAGACACAGCTATGAAGGTGCTGGTGAAGTGGTACAATATCTACAATGCTCCTGGAGGTCCCAGCATGCATCAGGAGTGGAATCTGTTCGTCACTTGCTTAATGACATTAATGGGCTACAACACGGAACGACTATCATGGACACGAAATGTTAGTTGTGTCTGTGATGTTGCAATATATGAGATGGCTATTATTATCAGAATTGTGATGTGTGTTTTGTGCTGCAAGGATTGAAAGGCATCTTTTATCATTGATGTTGACGCATGAGCATCTTTCTCCACAGCTCCGTTTTGAAGTGCCCCTCTCACCAGTAATTGCTCCTAAGAAGGCACGTCCGGCAGATACAGGCTCTGATGAAGTAAGTGTTTGAAACTGTTTATGCTAGATTTAAACCATACTAGATCTGATTCTTTTGAAACACTTGGTTTGAGAAAATGTTAGTTTAAAACAGTAGTTTGTTTTGAGTGATAGGCTACTTAGAGCAAGCAATAAAAATCATGTTACACACTTTAAGATTTTCCCCATATGTCTATAACATTTAAACAAATTTTTTCTTGTTGGCTTAATCAAGGACTGGGCGTACCTCTGTACTTCAGACTACCACTGCCAGGTTTCGGTGTATCCAGCCCCAGGCATGGCTGGTCTGGATGCAGAAGTGTCTGCTGGTATTATGGATGAGAGTGGGCCAACAGCAGGGCTGGAGCCCTCAGCTCTGCTCTTCACTCACATCCCAGCACTTTTCTATGTGCTCCATCTGCTCTATGAGGACTTAAAACTGGATGAGCTCCAGCGTAGTGGCGCCCGTGCCCTTGTTGGCCTCCTGCAACAAATGGCCAGGTACAGTAACGTCCATTGCAGTAAATACTGAATATTCCATACTTTTCATAACAGTAAGAGAAGGTAATAAAATAAAATGATGAGGTCAATGAAATGCTTTGCCATTTCAGTTATGGGAGCATGGTCAGATGAGCGATCTTGCCCAATTGTTAGGAAAAAATGTCAAGAGCTTGATTTGCTTTTGTGGAGAACATAAACACAAGCTTGAGTGGGTTCTATTGTAAGTTCTAGTGTGCAACTGTGTGTGGGCTGGAAGCCCTAACCCCCCACTTACCCATTTTCTGCTTTTGTCCCAAGAACCCCTGCTTTGTCAAGGACATTTTTCAGTGTGCATGTTAAAGGATTAAATGATTTAAGTAATCACTTGCTTAATGTTGTAGTTCTCATCTGTTGTTAAAATGTATAGAATTAATAAAAGGCATAATAATTCTGAGCATAAGAAAATATGCATTTAAGCTAATAAATAATTTCAACAGTAATAACATTAGATAACATAATGATTCCACATCATTATGCTCTATAATCCCGGCACATAGGCATTTTCCCTTTAAGAAAACCTACTACGTGCTCCAACTGACTATGGTTTCATGATCAGTCTACAGATTGATCATCTGACCTGCACGAGCATTTTGATCAGACTAATCCCTATGACCTCCTCATCTCATTAGGGACCTGCAGCAAGAGGAATACATTGATCTGTACTGGCGTGATTACCCCTCATTCATCAAAACCTTCAAGGAAACCTGCAAGATAGATCAGGGTAAGTACCTAATCAATTGCTTGGGGTCTCCTCATTAGCAGCCGAAGACATCTCTGTTCAGTTGACAATGAATCACACAGTAATTTGAGGTGCTTTTGGTGTTGCAGAATCAAGGCTTGGACTGTTATGCAGTCATTACTGTTTAAATGAAGGCTGTGTTTGTCTGTTTGTCTAAAGCTCAGATAGAGTTGATGAGCTGGCCAGTGTACCTGACTGGAGAAGTGCCCTGTGTATTTGCGTGGCTCAGCAGCTATCTGAGGGGACAGGAAGTGCCACCATTCCCCTACCTTCCTGGCATTTGTGAAAGGACCAAACTGATTGTCTTGGTAAATTTATTTGGTTTTACCTTTTACAACTTCCCCCTAAACACATATGTATTCTCATTTATATTTTACCATTTCTACGGTTATCAGAAAATCTAAATATTTTTAGGTGATGCGTGTACAGAGCTGTGATAGAAAATATCTAGGGTCCATATCTTCAGTGTAACCTCTGACAGAACTTTATCCATGCTTCTAAATTCAAACCCCATGTTCTGAGGAAAAAGCAAGATTTCAGGTGATACAATGAACCTAGCTAATCATAATGATATTTTACTTATACTGCTTCCTTCCTGACCCAACACTGACATGCCCCTATTATGTGTGGGAGTGTATGCCATATACTGTGTATATGTCAATAAGTTTTTTTAAAATTTTTTTATTTATTTATTTTTAGAAGAGAGACCAATGCCTGTGTACGTTTTCATTGTGAAAGTTTTTCTGCTGTAATTTAAGCCATGGAAACGGAGGGCTGAATCACTGGGGTGGGGGTGGGCATCTCTACCCATCAGGGCGAGTGAGATGACGCACAACCGCAGAGAGGCGCTGACAAGCCACTATGCAATTATGGAGTGTGTTTACCTCAATATTTCTCTTTGTACACTCCATTTTAACTCTATGTCTTGTCAGTGTTTGACTCAATCACTTTTTTTTTTTTTTAATTAAAAATAACAAACACGTGTTCTGATGTTCCAGTGGAATTGTTGTGCTTTATTTTAAGCGGAGTTTCTTGTTTTCTTTAAATCGATATGACATTCAGAGGTAGCATTCCCTTCTATTCTGTGGTTAGTATGTACAGTAATGTGGTTAATGACTCCAGTCTTGGTTAGAAGCAGTGCATATATGCTATTTCTCGCTAACAAGACCAGAATGACTTTTAATGTCATTGCAGCTGCAAACCGAAACCACACGGGTGCTGTCCCACTGTTAATGACAGTCATTTGTACATTTGCTCATTTTTTTAAATTCTCTCTGTTCATCTGTCTCCCCTTTTCTGTCTCTCTCTGTCTCGCAGAGCTATGCACTATATGTTGTGGGAGATGAAAAAGCTGCTTCATCTAATGTGTCAAAGTACCTGTCCAGGCTCTCTGCAGGTGAGCTGTCACTCTTCTGACGTGTGTGTGTGTGTGTGTGTGTGTGTGTGTGTGTGTGTGTATTTCCCTATTTTTTAATGCAAATTTCTCCTTCGCATTTATGAAAAAAATTTGAAGTTGTGTGTTTGAGACAGATTTAACACAAAAGAGAACTGATCACATCTCTTTGCAGAATGTTTTCCTTTACACATATAAGATTTTGATCCTTTCTGTTTTTTTTTGTTTGTTTGTTTTAGGGCAAAAGAAAGGTTTCAGTGAACCTGCTCTTAGAAGGTAACTGTCAGATCTCAGGGCAGAATGTGCAGTCATAACAACTATAATTGTACAGATTTCTGCAATTGGCATCAGAAGCCCTTTAATTTTCAGGCTATGTGTTTCGTGTGTGTGTGTGTGTGTTTGTATGCCTTCGCAGGCAGAGCAGTGCAAAGCAAAGCACTCCAACAGGCTGTCTCGCAGAGAAACTGGTAGTGTGGTTGACCTCTGAAGGTATGTTTGACATTCACTGTTAGCTCCACACCATGCTGTCACCATGTGATTATGTAAACCTGAATAGTAAAGGGTGGTGCATTGGAATTGTATTGGCATATATAATTACGTTTAATTTGTTTCATCCTACTAGCTTCAATTTGTTTACACACTGTTTATCAGTACAGTAAAACTGAGATGAGTTGAGAGTAAGAAAGTAATAAAAAAAAGGACTTATTTATTTAGTTATTTATGTTTATCTTTTCTTTTCAGGCTTTATGTTAAAGGATCTGGAGTCGGTGCCTTTTGGTGTGGCACTGCCAATCCGAGATGCTATAATTCAGTGCAGAGAACATCCCTGCTCCGATTGGTCTGAAGAGGTTTGTGCTCTGATTGGACGACAGGACTTAACCAAGCAGGCTCACAAGGTTTCCTTGGCTAAAGGAAAACCGGTAAGTAATCCATAATAGCTTCCAGCTATTTACTTAATGAATAAGTAGGGTGCACCACAGTATACACCAGAAATTAGCAGAAGTCAGTTTTGCTAAGTCAAGTCTCAAGTCTCTATGCTTCAAGTCTGAGTCAAGTCTTTAGTCATGCACTTGTTGTTAACACTCAAAGTGTTAGCTGTAGGTGTTGTATTGCACATAAGTGAAAACCTGCAATATTATTTCTAGGTAAAGCACTGCCGTGCACATTGTGACTCAGGTTTAAACAGTTATTAAATGATTTGGCCATTCCAACAGTAAAACAATTTGTATGCCTTTATTTGTCCTGACGATGGCCTTGTTTTCAACTTTGACATAATTCCTATAAATTGCCAAGTGGAAATAATCTTTTGAAAGTAGAGCACCAACTGGCTGGCACCTGCCTGTGAAATATCAGGAACTGTACATGCTGTGTGTGTAACAAAATAACGCTTATTTATTATATATAAGTATAAAAACCAACATAGAATTCTGCTAGATATTGGGCTGAATGGAAAAATGCTAGCACAGAGGGGAGGAATGAGAGGTACTTAGTGCTCTCACATTAATTATGGCTCTACAGCCAATCGGGGGCGTCTGTGAGTACACGCAAGAAGTCCTCTGAGTTCGAAAAAGTTGCGGTTGGCTGGTGTCACGTGATTCGGAGGAAACACGTGATAGTCTTCGGCCCTCCCGACTGAGTGGTAGTAGTAGCCTTATTGTGGAGGAATTTGACGCGACTAAATTAGGAAGAAAATCTGGGAAAAATCCAAAAAATAAAATTACTAGCACTAAACTTACAAACATTTTAGTGCTGTTTGAATGTGTTTTATAAAACTTTGACCAGGCTTCTGTATTAGCCATTTTGTTTGAAATACCTTTTAACCAATGTATTTTGATTACATTTAGGCTCAAGACAACTTTCTCCATAATGACAAGGTTGCACAGGTTGATCTATTGTCTTGTTTTGTTTTGAAAAAAAAAATTCACTTGCCCCAAATGTCACACTGTCTAGTATTCACACCAGATCTGTAGCCTATGGTCTGCTCAGAGATTAAAATGTTAACGTTGGCATTTTCCTGCTGCATATGTTGCAAGTCAAATCCGAATCTAAAAATGATTCAGAAACAGTTAATTTTTTTTATCTGATTCTTGAAATGTGTCACCCTCAAAGAGGTTTCTAATTTGTGCTAAAAAAAGTGTATGAAGATGAGGAGTCATAAGATGGAAGGCTGAAGGCATAAATATTTTTAGCATATGAGCCCTTTTCAAATTAAGAATTCTGTATACTATAACATTCATATAAAAATGATGAATAGAAAATGTAAAGTAAAAATAAAACTAATTAACCTGCATTTTACCTTTGAAAAGAATCACCCCTGACAGGAAAGGAGGGGGGGGGGGTTATTGTGTAGGATGACTTTCTCACACACACGCACGTGCACACACACTGATTGTTGACTTAGACTACAAACTAAGTTGCTTGCAATGCAAGGATTTACTGGTATGTGAAATGTAACAACAGTGTTATCTCTGTGCCTTAAAATCATGAGGGGAATCCCAGACACCATTCTGTCAGCTGTTTTCCACTTTCCTGAATAGGATTTTCCAAAATTAGGATTATTCATCATCGGGACAGCTTTACAGAACAGCTAATTTTTATCATTGTGTTTTCGGACTGATTCGTTGAAATTGGTGAAGGCGACTCATTTTTCCCCCGCACCCCCACACATGCACACATACAATATACCGGACTTTAGACATTTTATACATTCTCTTACACACCGAAAATATTGTATACAATTGTACATATTGGTATTGGTATCTCGTGCACTGCATTGTCCATTGTACAATACATGTGAGCTACTTCCGCGAAATGTTCATATGACTGTGGTCCATTCCGATCTGCGAAAATTCGTAACTCATATGTTTGTAAGTCAGGAACTATCTGTATTAACAGCTCTCACATGGCAACACCACTGCCACAATAGGAAGGGTGAGAATTGCTCATCATCCACTGGAAGTCAATGGCGTAATAAGTAGCTATACTTAAGACTTACTTAACAGCAGGAGGCACAATCATCAAGGGAAATAATGATGGACAGGTACTCGCCTTAAATGAAAATAAATATGAAGGCATGATCTTATCTTGTGTCATGTTAAATTAAGAAAGCAAGTATCAACTGCTATATTGACCTAACATCACTAAGACAAATATTAGAAATATAAACTCTTTAACTTTTAGTATTTAAGTAAATACAGTGTTATAAGTGAACTGTAAAATTAGTTTGTTGTATTCCCGGTTTTGGTCTGAGCTGCTCTCTTACACAATTTACTACTCTGTCAGAGCACAAAAATGGCCATACTGCCGAGCTAATCTGTTCTTTTTTTTATTGACTGTTTCTTCCCCGCTTTCTGCACTCTTCTCCTCCCTCACGTCCCATATTGCCTCTGTTGTTGGGTGTGGTTCATTTCGGGGTCGAAGAGCATGCAGTTTCCGTGTACTTGCTATTTCTAAAAAATTTTCAATTTGTAGGAATAAGCAATAATGCCACGGAGTATGAGAAAATGAACACACATACTTCATGTAAAATATATTCATCTCTAGCCCAATTAATGTTAGCTAACATGACATGACTCTCAGATGACATTATCGGTTAATCTTAAATCTCGAAACTAAATATGTATTAGGAACAGTACTGAATGACTTTGGTTCAGTTGCAGATGAGGTAAGCAGCTATAAACAGTAAAGTAAACTCACCTCACCAAATCTTTTATAAAATGAAAACAAATATTTTGTTCATGCTTCACTATTTTCTTGGGACCAGATCAATAATACATCTGTGAATAATCTGTGCCGTGACCAGTGTTTCAGTAGCTGAATTAATGTTGGCTTCTATTGTTTGGCAATAAACAAAAACTCACAACCTGGAGTGCCATCTTACTCATTTTTTAGGGGCTATGGAAACAAGTGCTCAAAGCACAAATGTTTAAACCCATAACCATTTTAATTGCCAGTTCTCTACCCAGTGTAGAGTATGTAATAATACTCAATCTGTTTATCTATCTAGAAAGGCAGATAGATAAATAGATAGATGGGGAAGAGAAAAGATGGTCATTTGTTTGCACTTTCGTGTGTGTGTAAGATGGTCGCACTGAATGAGCCACTAGAATCCCCAATCACGAGCGAGGCAGATGAGGAGGAGGATGGTATGACAGATCTTCATCCGGAGGTGACGGGACTGATCTGGAGCCGTGACCTGCGTGTTCAGGAGGTTCGACGTCTGCTCCAAAGCTCCAGACCTGTGCGGGTCAATGTCCCCCACCTGCCAGAGGTCAGCGACCATGAGTATATTGAGGAGAAGGAGAACAAGTAAGAGAACTCACCCTTTCATGATGTATATGAGAAATTATTTTATCTCATTATACAATTTAAAAAAGTCACTTTAATAGTAAAGGGATATAACAGAAGACACCCCTAGTGTAAGATTAACAAACATTAATATTAACTACAGGATTAGCTAATGCTTCGTCACGTTGATACAAGAGTAACTTTGCAGTTGATTGCTTCTGTTCTGCTATATTATTTTTATATCCAGCCTGTTGTCGCACCTTATTAAAAAAAGGTAAAGAAGCATGTGAAAATGGATGAAGAAGGTAAAAAGGCTATTAATATGCTTGTTAAATTGATTTGGTATATTAAGTTTGATTTGTTAATATAAACATGGTCAGCCCAGACAGTGTACAAATATCTGATTGTTACTGGAAGTAGTAGTGTTTGCTAGCAATAGCGTTAGATCATTCAGTGCTTCTGTTGCAAAACCAGACCCTGGTTACGGCATTAGACTACAGTTCAGAAGATCCCAGGTTCAAATCCCACAACCACCAAAAAAATGTCGCTCTGGACAAGGGCCTCTGCCAAATGCCTAAATGTAACTCTTCTGAGGTTGAATTCCAAATAAGGTAACATAGGGATATAGTGCACTATGTAGGATGTTGAATCTATTTTTACATACAGAGAAGTGCCCTTGTTCCCTTGTTCAGGGATAGGAGAGGGATTTGTGATTCGGGATTCAGCCTCGTGTTAGAAGCGCAACACAACACACAGTTCAGAGGCAATTCGAAAACTGTGGCACAAGAAGACACAATGTTAGCAGGTGCATTTTTTTGCTGAAAGTTCTTCCACAAATGGTTTTTCAACGTGGGTTATTCACATGAATAACCGTCCAGAAGTTGGCAGAACCATGGTGGACAGACATCATGATGTCATCTGCAAAAGGTCAATACTAAGTAAAAATATGACTGAAATTTCAGACAGTATCTTCACATGGCCTCATTAGTAAAGCAGTTTATGCTGCTAATCTGCAAGTAAGAATCTAAACAGATAAAGTGACTGTCTTAGTTCAAAATTAATGTATGATCACAATCATTTTTCTAATTATTACTTCCAGTGCTGTTGAACTAGTAAGCATATAAAAATAAGCAACTTTTTACCTATCTCTGTCTCTCTTTCACTTTTCACTTTCCATTTAAACTTGCGAAATGTGCAGTTATAAAGTATTCCACTGTTCTGCTTTGCCACTGTGTTGCCAGGCTTCTCCAGCTGTGCCAGCGCACCATGGCTCTCCCTGTGGGTCGAGGCCTCTTCACACTCTTTTCATATCATCCAGTACCAACTGAGCCCCTGCCTGTGCCAAAGCTAAAC
This sequence comes from Leiocassis micropogon, assembly GCA_028565275.1. NCBI lineage: Eukaryota > Metazoa > Chordata > Actinopteri > Siluriformes > Bagridae > Leiocassis > Leiocassis micropogon. Next base: position 7,518,565 of record JAOVVA010000041.1, read on the forward strand.
CTGACTGGTATGCCTGAGCACAAACCAACAAGTTTTCTCCATATAATCTTACATCATACATGATTAGTATATGGAAAGAATGTGTGAATCAGTCAGTTAAATGCCTAGCACTGGAAAAACACATTTTTTCCAGTATTTTGTATGTAACTTTGACCATAGGGGATCAGAAAAACTATATTAAATGTATTCTGGGCACTCTCATGCTTTCTCACAAACTTTTTGCAAAAGCAGGCATACTTTCTGCTTTTTGATGTTCAAGATAATAACCTCTTCCTCTGTCATGTGGTTCAACAGAGCCACACAATTAGAAAACAGTTTTCCAAGACCAGGCATCTGGTCTCATTTTCTGGTTAAACAAAGTATGTCGAAAAAGGTAGTTCTTGAATTACGTATTGGGAAAAAATAACTTCATTTTCAGTTGATTTTTTTCAATTTTTAGTATGAAGAAAAGGAGAAAATTAAAATTAAGATGCATCCTTTAGGGCTGTGCTGATTGTTTATTATTATTTACAGTTGAGAAAAAAGTTTGCATGCTTATAAAAGTGTTCACACTATTGTTGGGAGTTTATTTTTGAAATAAATAGGGGGGAAAATGCAAATGTTGTTTCCATATCCATTGGCCTGATTCTTCTATCACTTTGTTCATTTGGAAGAAGTTTTGTAAAAGTTTCCCTTTGTGTCATCTGGCAGGGCGAGCTCCACCCAGGAACACCACCGTGGACCTGAACAGTGGCAATGTTGATGTGCCACCCAACATGGCAAGCTGGCCCAGCTTTCACAACGGTGTAGCAGCTGGCTTGAAGATTGCGCCAGCGTCACGTGTTGAATCGGCTTGGATCGCCTACAACAAGCCCAAGAGCACAGAGCTAGCCAATGAATATGCTGGCTTTCTTATGGCACTCGGCCTTAATGGTCACCTCACCAAACTTGCCACACTTAACATCCACGACTATCTAACTAAGGTATACTGACCTTTTTATGCTTTTCAATTTAAGAGTAAAGCAGTCTCTAAAGCAGTTCTTTGTCTTCGAATACCAGTATCAACCAGTATCTTTTAATATTTAAACATTCTGATGACTTCATGATACTATGATCATTGTAACCAATGTTAGTCAAAAGTTATGCTCAAATCATGGTTTGTATGATCATGATTAGGTGGCACAATATGACATGGCTGATGCATGATCTAGTATTTGAACACGTTGTGTTGTTGCTTATTTGACAAAAAAAAATTTGCAAAAATATTGAGCGAGTTGGCTATATTTTTAAATTAACTTGCTGTAAAGTTATACTTTTTACTAGAGGGTAATGTCTGAATGCACTGAATTTCTAGCTTTACTCAATCCATCAATGATGGCCTTGTGGTAGTGACTACTGCTAACCAGTGATTATTTGGAATCTGACCATTTGCAGTCCAGCCATTGTATTGGCATGGTACATATGCAAATCTACTGCTTAATACTGTGTTAGTGTCAATGGCTATGAATGGGCCACAACTCAAATAATAACTGGTGGTTGTTTTGGTTGTCAGATATCGATAGATGAGGTAGAGTGGAGGTAACAAATTGACAGATAAAAAACACACATCAAATTTTCATTACCTACAGTACCTAGTGGAAGGTGAAGGAGGCTAATATAATTTAATTCAAACATGTGATGAGCTATAAATATAGACTATAAAGTAAACCAGTTCTTGAAGAACTGTGAGGGATGACTTTATACAGCCAAAGTCTGTTTAATGATAATATTGATAAAGATGAATCATTGTATTTTTACACTTGATAAAATGGTGTGGACAAAATATTAGTTATAAGCAGTGCATTTTTTTTTTGTTTTTGTTCTGCCAGGCAAACAGTTAATAAAAATTGAATAGCTTGGATATCTAGTCCGCTTTACCCGAATGCCTCCACTAGTGACTTGTCTAGCCCTGTATCATAGGAAACCGTGGACAGTGTAGTAGCTTTACCTGTAATTTGGATCACAGGAATGCCTTCAGGAAATTTCTTCAGAATTGGCACGAATGTCCGCTCGGGCTCAAAGATCGACTAATTAGTGGTCAAAGGTCAACATCACTGTCACATCACATCTGTCTCTTTGTAAACACAATATTTCGGGAATGAGTATTTCTTCAAATTTGCTACAGACATCTACTTTGACTTTAGAATGAACTAAGTACAGTTTGCTGCTCAAAGATCAAGTTCACTCTGAGCTCGCGTTTATTTGTCCAAATCTCGTAAAAGGGATATTTCAGGAATTTTGTCTAAATTGACACACGGGATGAAATAAAAAATAAGGATATAAAATTTAAATAAGTAAAATAGGAAATATACATGGGCAAATAACCAGTAAAGTCAGAGACGTTATCAACAGTCCCAACAGTCCCCGTTATCAGCAGTACTCTGTCACTTCCTGAAGAGTACTTGAGTGTTGTGACCTTAGTCTAGTTTGTCATTGATTTTAACCCCAAGGTACCTATACAAGTCAACCCTCCTCACTTCCTCTCACTGGATGACAGGACGAGGGGCCTCGTTTCACTCTCATAGTGCACCACAATCTCGTTGATTTATTGAGCTCCAGGTGATTTTCATCATGGTATGACAGACCACTCTAATTAAAAAAAAAAAAAAAAGCAATAACTTTCACATTACCCAAAAATACACTTTTATAAAATCTTTTATTACATTCCGTCATTCATCACTACATATAAGTAGTGAAGAATTTAACTCTGGATCCACATGTACATAAACTCCAACTTCATTGGTTGACAGAAGCATATAACTGCAAGACAGCAATCCTAATTGTTCTTATTATTATACTTTATTGCATACATATAACAAAAAAGTTCCACCCATTTGAATCATAGAAACAAAATATATAGTAAAAAAATGCTGTAGTCGTGTAGAATGACTAATTTCAGTCCTTTCTTTTCAGATTTACGCTTTGATTTAAGAGCTATTGTAAAAGACATTTAAAGGATCCTGTATGAGCCAAAGTGTACCAAACAGGAGATGAGGGAACACTTCCTTGTTAAAAGGAGTAGTTCAGCTTGAAATGGTAGTAGCTGGCCCCTTTTGGTTTCATGCTATCCTCGCTGTATTGCTTTTATGATTTGACATTTAAATCTGTCTTTCATTAATCTCAGTGTAATTCACTCCAGTTTTGGAGTTACACATTCTAATTGTCTTTTTCTGACTTCTGCTCTCATCCTGTTGTTTTTCTCACATGAAAGACGAACTTAAAGCACAGTTTCACTATGACGCTGCATAGCTTTCTCATTTCCAGTCAGGCCAGGCTCTATCACTACTTTCAGTGGTTACAATGCACATATACAATCTATGGCTTCATCTTTACACTGCGTATTTTCACTGGCCCTTTACCACATTGAGAATGGCAACCTGGGCTTTCTAGAATATCATAGTACTCAATTACGAGAAGCCAGCGAAAAACATCCTGCTTACACACATTCATTTGAAAAGTGAATGAATGAAAGAAGAACCGTCTGTTTTTGTCCTCGTCTCTTAAACTTTGAAATTTGCGTTTCGTAAATCACACATCAGCTTGTCTCTCCTTGCCCGACCAAAAAAATGTCACCATCTTGATTTAACTAAGCAAATAGGTAAGAGCCATTGGTTGGATAATTACTGCAGTGGTTTATATGTTTTAGCTGGCAAGAAGTTATTTAACCCTCACAGATGCATTGAGTAGTTTCTCATTTCTTAATCAACAATGTCAGAAGACATATCCTTGTGGTTGTGGCAAAGATGTTACTCTGTTCCAGAAGGGTCAAATTACTGCCCTGTATCAAGCAAAGAACACAACTAAGGAAATTTTGAAACTACTAAAATTATTATTACTACGCATTATTGTAAGGATAGTGGTGAACCATCATCTTTAAGGAAGAGATGTGGTCGAAAAAACATCCTGAATGAGCATAATGGGAGATCACTTAACTGCTTAGTGAAATCAAATAGTACGAATAAAATTACAGTAGAACTCACTGCTATATTTAATAGTGAAATTTTATAGGTAATACTGAAAGTGAAAGCATTTACATGCACAATGCGAAGTGGTAAAAGGACTGGGACTAAACAGCAGTGTAGCTTTAAGAAAACCACTTATCAGTGAGGCTTATCATAAGAAAGGGTTTCAATCTGCTAGGGAGCATAAAGAATGGACTATGGAGCATTGTGAAAAAGGTTTTGCTTGCTGATGAGTTCAGATTCTTCCTGTTCCAGAGTACATCAGGGTATGAAAAGAGGCAGGTAAAGTGATACACCCATCATGCCTAGAGACTACATTAATGTTCATGTCAAACATCAGACAGGGGAATTTGTGTCCCTTCTGACATGGCATGGTTGTTTTTCAGGTTGTTTGCCGGGGCCCGGGTCTGCTAAAATTAGGCATTTGAACATTAGAAAACACTAATCACAAAGTCACTAAAATCACATTTATCCACATTTTGAAGTTATTCATTTGCATGGTTTGACGCAGTGCACTGCTGTCACATGCCTGGCTGATTGGATAATTATGTGAATGAGCAGAGGTATATCTGTTGCTATTTTATTTAACAGTGACCACAGATTTGCACAGGAAATTTGTACAGACCAATATATGCATTGAAAAAAAAAAAAAAAGTTTTACGTCACAATTAACAAATAATTATCATTGTTTCTGTTTTGAAGTTGATCATTTTTTCTTTCTTTCTCAGGGCCATGAGATGACGAGCATTGGGCTCTTGTTGGGTGTTTCAGCAGCTAAGCTGGGCACCATGGACATGTCTGTCACTCGTCTACTGAGCATCCATGTGCCTGCCCTGCTCCCACCCACTTCCACCGAGCTAGATGTGCCGCACAGTGTGCAAGTGGCTGCAGTTGTTGGCATCGGCCTTGTATACCAGGGTACTGGACACCGGCACAATGCAGAGGTGCTACTTGCAGAGATAGGTCAGTACGAGATGCGATCAGTATGTATGAATGTAATGTGAATGTGTGGGTGGGTGATGGTGGTCAGAGTTAGGCCCTGGTTGAAAAGCAAGAGTACATACTGTAGATATTTTTATGTTGGTGTTCGGTTAGTTTAGATAGTTACTGCAGTGATTAATATACTTCAGCTGGCAGCAATTATTTTAACCCTAACTGGTGCTGTGAGCTTTTCATGGATTAAACACCCATATCAGAAGAAATATCCTGTGATCGTGGAAAACGTATTACTGAGTTTCAGAGTATTGGCCTGCATCAAGCGATACTAGGGATATTGCTGAGATTGTTGGAATCAGGTTATGAACTGTCCAACACATTATCAAAACCTGGAACAATGGTAAACCATCAACTTCATGAAAGAAATGTGGTCAGAAAAAAAATCCTGAATAACCGAGATCAGACGTCCCACTTAAATTCTTGGTGAAGTTGCACCGTAAAAAACTGACAGTAGAAATCACAGCTTTGTTTAATTGTAAAAGTAAGACAATTTCCATATGTACAATGCTCACAGGATTGGGACTGAACAACTGTGTGGTCATAAGAAAAACTACTTGTTAGTGAGGCTAATTAAAGCCTTCAGTTTTCTAGACAGATTTTGAAGCAATGGAAAAACATCATGTGGTCCAAAGAGTCCAGATTGACCCTATTTCCAGAGTAATGGGTACATTAGGGTAAAAAAGGAAGTGCATGCCATCAATATATTTTCTTCCTCTCTGATGACATGAGAATATTCCAGGATAACAATTACAAGATATATCGAGCTCAAGCTGTGAAAGAAGATTCTGGGAGAATTAAGAGTTATTTTCTCCCATGAACTTGCCAATACGCCTTAAAGATCTCAGCCAAAAGTATGTGTGTCTCTAGACAGAAAGAAATGTTGTAATGTTTTGTTTTTGGTCTAACAAAATCTTTTTATAAATATTATAACTTTTATGGTCAATGTTGGTGGGAAATGTTTTGAGTTCATTAATGTATATTTGACTTGATTAATTATATACAGTATTTATCTTACATATATTTTATCAAAATTTTTTTTTTAGTATTTGGGGATGCTGTCTAAATTCTTTTCTCATTTGCCTCATTTAAATCCTCTTTTGTGCTTGCTAACACTTTACGGAGCAATAGATCAGTAATGGAAATGGCAGCCATATGGAAATTGAACAACTGGTTTATATAATTATTTTTTCATTTTATTTAAAAAATCTGTTATTCGCCACTTTTCTGCACAACAGTGTTAATAGTAATTGTATTACAACTTCAAATGCTCGTTACCTTTCTTTTTTTAAGACCACTGTTTTAGACAAATTGTTCAATACACTGTTTAATCAATATAGCAGTAGCCCAACACTCTGGATGTGAGCATGCTTAATAAATGTGTATGTATCTGTGTCTTCACATAGGCCGTCCTCCTGGCCCTGAAATGGAGTACTGCACAGATAGAGAGTCTTACTCTTTGGCAGCAGGCCTGGCACTTGGCATGGTTTGTCTTGGGGTAAGTGTTCAACTGCTGCCAAATTATGCAGAGAATGTTTTCTTTCATGCAAATTGCATTTAATTGGAAAGTCACCTGCCTTGCCAGTTTGTTAACACACTTGTGTATTAGCAATTCTCCTGGTCATCTGACAACATTCTTCCTGCTTGTTATCATTCAAGCTGCTAACACAGCCAAATCTCTCACACTCCAAGAATAGTTTTCATAGTTTTTCTTTCTGCACTGGAGGCACTCCCTTTTACATTCCAAAAGCATCAAACCATATATAAATGTCACTGGGAGCCGGAACTTGTATATCTTTGGATCTTATTAGTTTTCATTTTGCCATGTAAAAAAAAAAAATTTTTTTTGAGTTTTTTTTTTTTTTTTAAGAAGTAATTGTACAACTCAAACCATGATTGTGGTTCTCAAATATTTATATTAAATTATACAAGTTCAAACAAAAGTGCCTTTTTAAGTTCTCAGAGCATTGTGTTACAGATAAAAAGCAATATGCGAGCATATATGAAGTCTGCTGGTGAGACTGAAAGCTGTGTTTTTTCCCATGCCGACTAAGCCTTTCTCTCTGTAGCATGGCAGTAACCTGATTGGCATGACAGACCTGAATGTACCAGAGCAGCTTTACCAGTACATGGTGGGAGGACACCGGCGCACACACACCGGCATTAACAGAGAGAAGCACAAATCCCCGAGCTACCAGATTAAGGTCTTAACAAAGAAAATGGAGCAAGAGAGATATAAACTTCTAAATGTTATTAAGGAGAGAATTAAATTGTTTTGCTTTTGGTTGAGGTCACCTTTGAGAAAACTGATATGCTGTAAAATGATTGATTATAGGAAGGAGACACGATCAATGTGGATGTGACCTGCCCTGGTGCCACTTTGGCTCTTGCCATGATCTATCTAAAAACCAACAATAGGCAAGCCTTTTCTCTCTTACTCTTTTCCCCCCTCATTGTCTAGCTTATTTTCTCAAAAGAATTCTTCCAATGTCTCCCATGGTCTCTGTGTGTACTCAGCATTGCACAGTCAGTAACTGTGAGGTGTTACACCCCTCTCTCATCCCCCCCCCATCTCTCTCTCTCTCTTTTTCTCTCTCTCTCTCTCTCTCTCTCTCTCTCACTTTTTCAGGTCTATAGCTGATTGGTTGAAAGCCCCAGACACCATGTTCCTGCTGGACTTCATCAAACCTGAATTTCTGCTGCTGAGGGTGAGAGGAAGAGGGAATAAGTGATGTATAAATTATATTTCTAAAGTTCACTGTAACCTTTGAGCACTTCCCATTATGTATTACAATTGTCTGACCTCATTTTGTGATGTATTTCCATATCTGATCACAGCTTCACATGTTCTAAGATTATTTAGCAGTGGCAGTAATTACACTGATAGGTTAGAAAACACTAGTTATAAATGTAGCTAAATATGGCCACTGTTAAAGCCAAAAGGTTACACATACCTCGGCTAATGATAGTCAAAAACAACTGCACATTTTTCCTGTTACCATGTATATGTGAGCACTATATAGCTCTAAAGCATGGTGATTGCAGCATCATGTTGCGGTTGTTTTGCTATACTGGTGCACTGCAGTAAATAACTGGCACCATGCGTGTTTCTAAACCTTTGAACAAATTAACCTAAGTATTAAGTACAGTAAAAGCTGAAATTAATCTGTTTCTTAGTCACTTTTGACTTTATTGTCAAACTTGAGCCTGAACTGTAACTTTTTTTTTTCAAACCATTCCCCATTATGTTTTAAAATTGAAATTGAAATCAAACAAACACGTACCAGGTCTAATACCCTGGGTATAAAATTACACCTGAAGGGGCAACATGAATGCAGAAGATAATCTTAATGCTTATCCTGTGTCTCCAGACTCTGGCCAGATGCCTCATCATGTGGGACGAGATACTGCCTAATGAGGAATGGGTGACTAGCAACGTGCCTCAGGTACAATAGTACAATATAGTACATTTACATTTAGGCATTTGGCAGACGCTCTTATCCAGAGCGACTTACAAAAAGTGCTTTAATGTTTACATCATT
>JAOVVA010000041.1:7531734-7545355 GCA_028565275.1 Leiocassis micropogon
TGAAATTCAAATGATGAAAAACTGTGATGAGACAGGGTGATGGGCGAGAAGGACCATCTCTTGGACAACAGGAGACCTGTACCACCACCTCTGCCAGTTTCTCGTGGAGTGTGAGAGAATACACACACATAGTACAGTTCAATACACTTGTACAAACGTGCAATATTGCATTTATCCTCAAAATGACTCTGATAACTTCAGGAAAAAAAACCCTGATAACTTCATCATCTCAGCTTAACTTCCTCTTACTTTGTTAGGTTGTGGGGTCACTAAAATATTTTGCAATACAAGTTTTGCAACCCAAAGCTGTTAAGCCATTTTGCTGTAGTTCTGGGAAGCCAAAGCATGTTATGTAACTAACAGGTTACTTCCATGTGTGCTGCAAACCAGTGATGTAAACATTCAGCATCTGTTGAAACATGTTTCCAGATGTTTTGTTTGATCACATAATTGGATAATTACAGTAATAGCAATAAATTTTGCTGGTAGAACAAAAGTGACTGAATAAAATCAAGCAATATTTCCCTGCGATTTATGTGTTGCCGTTGAAGAAATTATCATAAAGCACACATTGCCTCGCGTTGCCTTTGTACAATGTATAATTTTCTGTGTTAATTGTGCGTAAAACAATTCTGTACGTGGTTTGTATGGCCTGCTAAAAAACCTGCCTAAATAAGATTTATATAAATTGTATTTTTGCTCTGAGAAGAATGTCCAAAATAAACAGTTGTTGTTTAAAATATTTCATTTTAAAATCCTTTGCCTTGTTACTCCACCCTCTAAGCAAAGACTGGCCACAAGCAGAAACCAGGCCTATGAACATTGCAGAAATTTGCCAATGTTAATTTGAATGCTGAGTGGTTAACATCAATGCAGTTTTATTTAAACTGTTTGTGAGATAGCCGAATGAGTATCTGTAATTATATCTTTTAATTGTACACATCACTAAGGCACTTGGACATTAACTGTACACACTGATAGGATATTGTTCACATTTATGACATGCATTATACACCTTGAAGACTCAGGGTAGGCAGGAGCGTGAATGATGGTAAGAATTAAAGTGATAAGCTTTTCCAGCTGTAAACTGATAATTTTTTTCTAATTTTACAGTAATGATGTTTTTCCATGTGTACATTAGATTATAAACATAGAGGTAGTTGTGGTGTATAATACATTTTTGTTGTTTTCACTTTTGGTGATATAAAGACTGTAAAACTAAATGGCATAAAATTTCAAAATTGGATTACGTGAAAGATTATCTCAGGCTAACACATGTGCCATTACGTACTTATTTGGTAGAATGTACTTGATTTACTATGAAATTAAGTTTAAAACTTGGGGCTCATCTACACTTTAAATTGCAATTATATGTTCGGAGTTGCAGATCTCTCTGCAAGTCTCTTTTGTCTAGTGTACAATCCTGATCAAGATCCTTTCACTGTTTCATTGACCCCTGTGCCCTGAAAAAGGTCTTGATATGTGTTTTGAAAAAATGTAAGAGAGTTTTAAGATGCCCTTACATAAACACAACTGTATAATTTTTGATTACTGTGTTGTTTTAAAGTGTACTATCTATAATGAACTCTAATGTTTAACTGGCGAGTGTGTTTGTTGGTAGATTATCCAAGAGAACATTGGACTGCAGGAGGAATCATTAGTATCTGAGGATCTGAACATGGAAACTTTGGTGTAAGTTCGTCATCAAATTAGGTTGGGGGTCATGACAGTTGTTAGAGATTGATTGTAGTGCACCCTTGAGTAATTTAAAGTGGTCCATCAGTTAGCATTTTGTACTTGGAATAAAATATATTTTCTGTTTTGAGCCTCAATTACAAATATACAATTATTACATGCATGAATATAAGCAACCATTCTAAAGTCAGATGTTCCTCTACTCAGACAAGCTCATGATTATATCATTGCTGGGGCCTGCATGGCTGTCGGCTTTAGATTTGCTGGATCTGCAAATTCTGATGCTTTTGACTGCCTGGTAAGTGGAAAAACACTACTTTGTAGTTTAAGTTAAGTGGTTGTAGTTAAATGCCAATTTGTATCTTATTCTTTCTTTGTCATCTGTTTTTTCTCCTTAGTACAAATTTGCTCGAAATTTCATGAAGTCACTTACCAGCTCTCCATCTACAGCCACAGTTGTAAGTTGGATCCTAAAGAAGGAGAATTCAAATCAATTTAAACAGTCCATCATGTTTTATTGAGTTGTTTGATATGTTTTTTTGTGGTATGTGTTTGACAGTTAGGCCAGTATAACCTACAGACATGTCTGAGCATGGTGCTTCTGGCTACTTCCATGGTCATGGCTGGCTCAGGAAACTTAAAGGTTCTTCAACTCTGCCGTTTTCTGCACAAGCGTACTTTTGGTGAGATGAATTACGGATTCCACATGGCTCACCACATGGCCTTGGGCCTGCTTTTTCTTGGAGGAGGCAGGTCAGTGTTTTTCTCACCTATAACACTGTCCCCTTGTTCTGATACACCTTTCCTGGGTTGAGAGGCACATGATATTAGATATTAACTGAATAAAGTATTGTTAGAGGTTCTACTCTTTTTTTTTTTTTTTTTTTTTTTTTAATAGATAAAATACCTGTCATAAGTTTGGACACACCTTTTAATTCAATGTAAAAACAGTGAATGATTGTATTTCCTGGTTTATTTTCTACATTCTAGAAAAACACTGTATTTTTATTTATTTTTTGCCAAAACTATGAAATAACACATACGGCATAAGATAGTTATGTAACAGCAGCAACAACAGTCAGTTGTTATTTTAAGATCTGAAAGTCAGCTGTTCTGGAATAGTTCTTGCAAGAAAATAATTGTCAAGTGCATTGGCAAAACCCATCAAGCACCATGATGAAACTGGCTCTCATAAAGACCTTCTCATGAAATCATGACCAATACTTACGCCTCCTCCAGAGGAGAAGTTCAATTGTAGTTATCAGCCTTAAAAGTCACCAATTAACAAACAGCATCTCAGATTAGAGCCATTATGAAGTTTAGTTAGTGAATATTTTGGATGAAATCAGCATTGTTTGAAAATGTTGGAAGAAACAAAAATCAGGAAAGACCATGGAATTAGGTGTGTCCAAACTTTTGACTGGTAGTGTATATTTAAACAAATGTACTATTATGTTACACATTGTGTTTATATGTCAGATTTCTCTGTTACATTTCCAGTTAAGTTTTTAGGACACGTGTCTCAGAGGTAATTACAAGAACAAGATTCGTACAGCTTCCTACTATACAAACCTAACTGTTAGTGTATTTCTTCATCTCACTTGCTGTTGCAAGACTGTGAGAAATATCTGACCACATGATGTCTCTTGTGTAACACAAAGTTGATCTAAAGCATATTGGGGCAGAAATATCTCTTTCTCCTCTCCATATTGCACCTTACTGGCCTGATGCGGGTGTATAAGCTGTTGTCTGTAAATGTTGCTCTTATGTAAAGGTTTGAAAAGTGGGGAGAAAATATCATCACTAATTGGGATGAACACACCACAAGGGCCTCTTTTCCCTCCTGGACCTGCTCAAGCACATTCATCAGTGCAGCTGTTATTTTTAACTGAAAGCCATTCAAAGGGTTTAAATTGCTTTTAAAACAAAACTCTGATTACTCATTAAACAATGCAGGACTGTTTTACGGGTATGGAACAATAATGCTTCATGTGGCTTTGTTCACAGGCACACACTCAGCACCTCCAACTCTGCCATTGCTGCTCTCCTGTGCGCTCTTTATCCTCACTTCCCTGCTCATAGCACAGATAATAGGTAAAAACACTGCACTTCATTGGCACCTATTTTCTTTGAACTGCCATGTCCTTAAAGGTATTTTAGTATTGTTTCCATAATTAAATATTTTATTGTGATCGTTGTCAGAATAGATGTAATATGGTTGACCATGGATACCTCTTGGGCCAACTTGTGCTTTATTTGCTGTTTTTTTGCTGTGGGAAATGTTTAATACATTCAGACCAGTGTGTTTGCTGGGGTTTTTCATGCAGGTATCATCTCCAGGCCTTGCGTCACCTCTGTGTGCTGGCAACTGAGCCTCGGTTGCTTGTTCCTGTGGACGTGGACACACTGAAACCTTGCTATGCCTTGCTTGATGTCACCTACAGGGTACTACATATGTGTATATACTGCAGTTTTTTTTTACGTGAAATAGCTGGAGTCAGATATAAATATTGACATCATTTATTAATGTTGAATTTGTACCACTAAAGTGAGTTTACTTCTATAAAGATGGTAGTGGTCTAGAGTGCAAGATCCTGGCATTTTAGTCATACTGGCTAGACAGGGGGAGGGGGTTGACTTTAAATTACCTGAAGATTGGAAAGGCACTGCGATCTACAATTACTTAGACGCCCCCCACCTCTGTGTCTGATTACACACCTTTGTCTTGTAGATGAGTAACTCTGACATGTACTGGATTTCAAGCATACGGTTGTGTGTTTTAATAGGAAACACAGTGGTATGACGAGACAACCGTGGAGTTGATGGCTCCCACAATGCTCCCTGAACTTCATCTTCTCAAACAGGTAACAGCCAAAAGGACTAAATTCAAACAAATGCCTAAAGGTTTAGTCAAAGAAAACTAGTCAGGTAATCATCCAACACCTAACTAGTTAATTAAATAGGTTGATTAATAAGGGTTTTTTTGTTTGTTTGTTTGTTTCTAATATTTTGTTTCTTTAGGTTAGTTACAAAACTACTGCAGCCTATGTCCCTAATTTAAGTCAACCACAGGCCTGAGGGAAAAAAAAACTTGTGGTCTTCTTGTAGTTTGCCAAAAATATTATTCAGACAGTGTAAATTTTGTTATGCATTAATAAAAAACTGTCAACACCCATTTGTGCACAGATTAAAGTAAAGGGGCCAAGATACTGGGAACTAAACATCGATCTGACAAAAGGAACACAGCATCTGCAGTAAGTCTAAATAGAGGGCTGTATCATAAGAAGCTTGATTTCTAGTGTTTGTGTATAACTGCAGACGCTGTGTTCTGTGTTTTCTGGTCCAGGTCCATCCTTTCCAGAGATGGCGTTCTTTATGTGAAGCTGCGTGCTGGTCAGCTGCCCTATAAGGATGATCCTCGGGGTTGGAAAAGTCTGCTGGCTCCTAGTGTCAACAACAGAAACCCAGAAGTGCGCACCTTCAAGGTCTGTCTGTGTGTTTTGATAAAAAATTGCGGATCAAGGCACAGAACACAAACTCAATTGAATGAAACATAAATATTTATTGTAGCCTAAAGTCCACGTTAGTTTTTATTGGGGTTATTTGTAGCTGAGAGGATTTATGTCAAGGAGTTGTGAGATTACAAAAAAAACAAGCACATACTTTATGTATGTTTGTTTGTAGTGTTTGTTTCATTGTTTAAAAAAATCGTCCAACCCAGCCGTCTAGATGAAATACGGTCAGCTCCATAAATTTAGTTTTTGCACCATTTGGCCTCTGTATACCCCACATTGAATTTAAAAAGAAACACTGAAGATAGCAATGAAGTCAACTAAATCTTTGATCTTTAATTCAAGGGATTTGACAATTCAAGAGGTGTGGCATTAACCATTCAGGAATTACAAACATTTTCATACACACACGCACACCCAGGGCCGGACTGGGACACAATTTCATGCTTGGAGATCCTACACCAAACCAGGCCATACACCAAAATAAATGTAGAATTCTACCACAGACAGTCTTATTGGTTTATAAATAAATGTATTTGTCTTGTACCTGTCACTTCGGCTTTAGTGCTACAAACAAGAACTCCACCTTGGTGCAAAAACAACGACCTTGTTGTAATTAGATTGTTCAGAATCTAAATAAATATTTATTTGTTTATTTATTTATCTTTAAATGACTTGGATACCCAAATTAGCAAAACAATACATTTCATCCAATATGTTAAAACAAATTATTCTTATTATTCTACGTGTCTCTGCCTGAATCTGATGTGTGATCACTGCACCAGAGCTAGTGCTAGGTTAATTGTCCCTACCTTCATTTGAAAAAAAATGGAAAATAAGTTTTAAACCTCACAAATGGGTAGACATAATTTTATAAAAAATAAAAAAATCTGAAGAATAATGTGACTACATTTATGACAAAATATTTTTTGAAAAATTGGACTAACATTTTTTAATGACTCATTTTTGATCTTGTCTGCACTATAGCTTTTGTTTCCCTTGTCCCTTCCTACCTATATAAAAGAATGTGGTTTTTTTTTTTGTCTGCTAAAGTACCCATGTAACTTAAAATAAATAATATTAATGTCTTTTAATATATAGTATTTTAAGTGATGATTGTAGGGACGCTACATCTAATATTTGCTAGCTTTTCAATACTTGCAAAGAAAGAAACTATAGTAATTTACAATTTATAGTAATTTCCCTGCTCTTGAAACCCTAAACAGATTTGCCCTTTCTGCTCCACTTGACTGCTTTCTCTCCATCCTAGCAATGTCTATTTAAACGCTTTGCTGCTCTGCAAAGGTGCGGAGCGAACATAGCGTAATAATGCCTGTCAAGACTAACAGAATCAGATTAATAAACAGATATGTATTGTTATTATTATTTAACTGACTAATTGAATGCCAATTCGGAGATCATCACTAGTACATTTGGGTGGGCAATAATATAAAAAATAAATATAAAACACGGCTGGGTGGTGCCAGGCCACCGAGAATTCGTCCGGTGCTCCCGATGGCCAATCAGATCCTGCACACACATTGCATTTTAGGGCTCATAAATAATGGAAAAGGGGTTTTGCTGTTGCTACATTTACCAGTTAATTGCTTCTTCTTAAGAATTTTTTTAACTGTTGTGCTGGCCACTCCCAAATTCTCTCTGATGGCGGTATATTTTATAATTTTTTCAGCCCACTGATTCACTTGCAGACACTTTTTGGAACTACATTTGAGTTTTCGTGTGAACAGCTACCAAATGCAGGTATAACAATCAAAGCCAGCTCTAGGCCTGTTATCCGCTTAATTACTCAGAGAGTAACAAAGCTGATAAGAGGCCTAGAGCAAGGGAACGGGCCACACTTGGCCATGCAACTGCTAGTCAGCCATTTGTTCTTTTACTAACGAACCCCCCAAAATGGGTGTATGTATAAAAATGGCTGAAATTCCTGAATGGTTAATGCCACACCTTTGTCACACCCTTGAATTGAAGCTGAATGTCTTGATTTAACTCGCATCTGGTGTGAGGTGGTATACAGAGGACAAATGACAAAAAAATCTTTGTTCTAGAATTTATGATGCTGACTGTAGAATTGTGTTGCTCTAAGCGGAACCAGCATTATAGCGATTTAATTTTTTCCCCACAGATCATGATAAGGATGTGCATACACGTATGCTATGGAATTGTACAGTTTTTGCTCCAGAATATCATTGTGAAATAGCTCAAATTAATTAAGTCCATATGTAAAATAAATTATCAGTAGAGTTAGCACTTTTACTGTTTTAAACATCATTCCATTTTCTATACTGCTTATCCTGTGGAGAGTTGCAGGGAGCCTGAAGCTCATCCTTAAAGGTGCTAACCAATTGCAGGGCACAAGTGCGCACTCTCATACACCCAATCATACACATTGCACAATTTGGAAATGCCAATAAGCCTACAGGCTACAAGCTGTGAGGCTGCTGGGGAGAAAACGGCGTAACTGGAGGAAAGCCACCAAGCGCAGTGAGCATGCATACAGGACTGGAGGTGACAGCTTTTAGAGGTGCAAGGCGACAGTGCTAACCACTGAGCCACTGGGTTAGCATATACATCATAACTGGCTAAAAGTCCATTGTTGATCTTGGTTAAGTAGCTAATTTGTGAATTGCATTAAAAACTTGGTTACCTGACTAATGAAAACATTTCAGAAAGTTTATGCTAGGAAAATGTTTGTAGTGGTAGCACATTTGAATCACACAGTAATGCAGCATTGAATCACACAAGGCAAAAAAAGTTATTAAAACAGTAAGTAAGATTTCAAATGAACATTTTTGTTGGATTGTGTATGTTTTTGGTTGCAATGCCTTTTTACTTTGTACTTTGTTTTTACACTGTCTATCTCTTTTCATCTGTTCCCTGCAGCCTGAAGCCATTTCTACATTCACATCAGATGCTGCCTTGGTTTCCTTTGCTAAGTACTTCTGTGAAGCCTCTGAAAACATGAAGAATGTGAGTTGAGTAAAAATAATGATTTTTGGTTTAAAAAGAAAAACAGATTACAGCTGGCTTTGAAGCACTGCTGTATTGTACCTACTTTGCACTATATAGGATCGAATGGTTTAGTTCTGCCAGAAAGCAGCAATGTGACAGTGTGGTTTGAAGCAAAAATATTGGCTGACAAAAATTCTCAGCCTGGTTATTTTAACCAACTATAAGATTTTGTAAATGCTTTCAAGTTGTGCTCCGCCCATCCTTATACACTGAGCTCAGGAAGTATTTGTTTCTTCTTAATGTGGTTTTCCTCCTATTTTTCTTGTGTATTTCACTATTTGTTATTTCACTTGGCTTTCTGTTCCACAGAAACAGGAGACTGTGGCCTTATACTCAGCTATTCTGTATGAATGTGTGACCCAAGAAAATCCGGAGATGCTGCCCACCCATATCTCAATTGATCAGGTAAACTTTTCATAACATAGTAGTATTTACTAAACTGAGAGTTTGTCCTTTATACCACATTTTCCTTTAAACATTTTCATTTAAAATTGTTCACTGCGTTATTTTGACATGCTGCATAAACTGTGCTGTTGGGAAGCACAAACTCCTGAGCAAATTCACTGTTTATCACAAATGTCGACCAGTGACACTGCTTTTTCCTAAACACCTAGCCCCCCTCTGCTTGAAGAAGCAAAGAGGAATAAAGCCTCCAGACTGACAGGCGTCTCATAAGTGAAGTGTACAAAGAAGCAGTAACCAGTTTTGGCAAGTGGCAGCACCACATAAATGTTCCACAATTAATCCTTTCGGGTTTTTCATCATATTGGTCTTTGAGTTCTTAAAAAGGCAGGTGGTTGCAGAATTTTTTTAATAACTTTTGATGAAGGTAAATTTATTAAACAAATCCCATTATTCTTGGACAGTTATTTTATTTTGTCGCCAACTTGTGGAAGAGACTCATCTGTCTGGGGGAACTGTACACACAGACATTCATGAACACCCCTAGCACATTACAGGGACTCAGCTGGGAGTGTTTTACATTCCCCCTGACCTAAGCCATTTCCACATCTTCGGGGCATTAAATGAGTTCCAGTCCAATCATGGCTTAAGCGTACTAAGAAAATGTATTGTCTTGATGGCGAAACACTAGTGAAATGCTGGGATAAATGCGCATGAGTGTAGCAGGGGATTACTAGTTAACTAGTAAACAGTTAAAATAAATGTGTTCTATTATTCTGCAAAATCAAAAGTCCCGGTTTGACTTGAATGCCTCTTGTATACGAGTTTGTCTAACAATTTTCATTTTTGTTTGTCAGCTGACATAAGAACGCTAATAAAACTTTGGACTGACTTATCTTGTTAATGACCCATGTTGATATATTGACACTCAGTTGCAGTGTGTTCTTATCAGTCTTTCCCAGTGACAATGGAATTTATTGAGTAGACTAATCCATTGCTGGCTTGTGTTATATTTTAATGCTTGAAGTTGCATGTAGTAATAGATAGTATATTGCGCAACAAAAACAGGAAAGTTTTAATTACTTTAAAATTGCTCCACTGCAATATACTTTTTTTAAAAAAGCAACAACGCATCACTGCAACCAATATTGTGTTCTATGATATTGGGTGCACTGGTTGGCAGGGTTGAGAACCGCTGATTTCGATCTTAAAATAAACCATGTCTTTGTGTGTCTGTGTGACCTTTAAGGTTGTTAAGGCTCTGGAGCAGCGTGAATTGAGTGAGACGTTCTCTCTGTGGCAAATGAAGCTCGTGCTGGAACTCTGTGAGAGCGGAATACTACAGCAGAGACTGCGGGACACGCGGAGGCAAAGCCGCGGCCTGCTGCTAAGTTCAGAGTTTCTGCCAGTCATGAAGAGCTCGGCTGACCAGGCCCTAGATCGCTGGCTTTCAGGTAAGAAAATTCCACACTGAATGGTTTCAGGATGCATTTTAGAATACTGATATCAGTCTGACACTCGTACACACACACACACACACAAAACAAAAAATAAATAAATCAGATAACAAATAATACAATGAAAATGTATCCAAGACACACATTATTATGAGAAGTGCACCTAGTGTACTCTGTCACACTAATGGAGAAATTACACAAAATATGACACAAAATACATTTACATTTTACATTTGGCAGATGCCCTTATCCAGAGTGATTTACATTTTTATTGCAATACCTGAGCAGTTGAGGGTTAAGGGCCTTGTTAAGGGCCCAACTTTGGACCTTTCAAACCATAGTCCAATGCCTTAAACACTGAGCTACCCCTATACCCTGATCTGGGTGCCTTTCACTAATAATAATGGTAATCAAGGCAATGTATATTAAATAACTGTGAAAATATCACTTAGAGGAACTACAGCATCTGATAAACCATATTAAACATAACTCTCATTGTGCACACTGCAGGCACCAAAGCTTCTGCAACCTCTGGCTAGCAAGAAAAAAAATTGTCCACACACAATGCTGAGTAAAAATAACTGCTCTTGCTCAGTATATTGTTTTTGGTGATCAGCCACTATGGGGGTTGGGGTTAACGAAGACAATAAAAAAGTATTTTACTTTTTTTTTCCTGAAATGAAGCTAAAGCTGCGTTTCTTCACTGAATACCTTACTTAGTCCTATAGCTAGCTAATGTACTTAATTTAAAATTATCTGGATAATATTAAAGGACATAGTAGTCCAAGTAAATGAAAACTCACATAAGTGCTTACCATGACAAAAGCTGGAGAATTTTAAACACAGAATTAACATATTGCACAATTAACATGCACAGAATTCACACATATAACGTGCCTCTGATTAATCAAAGCTACTTAGGTTACTTCTTTCAGGATTGCTTTAAAGAAAATACTCGTTAAAAAAAAAATAACACCATAAAGCATGTACTCAGCATGCTCATACACTCATTATAGTATCGGTGCTTGCCTAGTTTCAGGATCTTTATTTGATTCTTCAAGGGGAAGTTGGCCTTTTCAGTATTTTAAGGACACCTGATTGCACCTGCTTGGTGGTTAGTAGGCAGGAGCTTTTATAGTGCCATTGTGTATTTTAAAAGGCATAAACTAGAGTACTACCTCCTTTTTGCCATGTGAAAATCACACTTGTTTTTTTTGTACTTAATTCTATGGAATCAAACTAAAGATTTTTCCACTAATTGAAAAAAATCATAATAATGATATGCTTGGTATTTTATAATTTTCAGATTTTCATATTCTTTGTCAAATTCAGTGTATTTGTTTAGATCATCCAGAGCCACAGAAATACGCGTCCTAAACTGTGGAGTTCCTGGTGAAAATCTTTTTGCCCGCATATAAAAGGACCTGAAAGCTTAGATATCTGCAAGTACCCCAGAGGCCATTTTCTAGCAGTGTGTAATAACAGTTTGTGTTGTGTGAAGTGCTAAAGAAACATTCCTTTTCTTAGAAGTAACATCCGGTATGAATGGAAGCAAACATATTTTGTGTCAGCAGCATTGTGAAAAATGTCCTTTTGAGTGACCTTTCATCGTTTTACACAGACAACAGACATGTGCTGCAGGAGTACATTAGCAGGCTCCCGACCAGTGATGATACAGACTCCAGCATTCTAGCCTGCTTCTTGGTCTATCACTCCATTCCTAGCTTCAAGAAGATTGCTGCAACTGACCTTGAGGGTAAAAAAAATATTTTTTTCTGGTCATATTTAAATGTTTGCATAAGGATAAAAACATAATGAATGAATGGGAAATACTTTTGATATCTCCTTTTGTGGCATGTCAGTCTGTGCTTGTTTTGGTTTTGTTAAATTCCCAGTTTTGATCATTCAAAATATTTAAGCACATTTCCAAGATAATAAAAAGCGAGCAGGACGATAATAAAAAATTGCATAAAGTATTAATCCCTCAATAATTTTTTTTGATGCATATCATATGTTAATCTGTTCCTGTTTTCTTTTTCAGGTTGCTCCTCTTTCCCTGAACTGCTGTTGAAATTCAGTCAATTAGGGGTTCCTATTCGAGGCCTGCTGCATCTCAGTCCTTTGCTCTTATGCAGTGGTGGTCCATATATACCGCAGCCATTTCCGTTTTACTCCCAGAGGTCATGCACCTAACCTGCTCCCTTACTAAATCACAGCAGGGCTATCCAAATGTCTTCATAAGGAGACTCCAATACCCAAGTAACATGAAATCCTTTCTGGGATATTTAAAATATGGCCACGCTTTAATGGTAAGGCCTGGTTTAACTTGTATGCCCTTAAGCTCAAGGCTGACCACTGCTGCATTGCAGTTTTGTAAATAATTAGCATTTATGTTTGTGCCTGTTATAATCCTGTCAATAAATGATTTGTGATGAGAATTTTTAATCGGTCAGCTTTCTCTGTCTGCAAAAAAAATTATGCAATACTGTGTGCATCACTATCAAAATAAGTGTTATCCCCGAGTAAATGAACAAGAGCATTCCTGTTTAAATGAAAAACATTTTCCAGCCTGGAAACACATTGCCAAACACACCCACTTGAATTCCACATTATTTGCATAGCTACATTTCTCAGATTAAAATAGTGCTTAGCTTACTGTACTTTGAATACTGATAACTGGTTGTTGTGCCTCCAGTCTTACTTTACTATGGGATGAAGTGAAAGTTCTGTTCATGCTTAAAACTGGTTTACACAATCTTGCTTAACTTTATTTGATGTTCTTGTGTAAGAATGCAACTTTTAGAAGAACTGTGTTTTTATTTGTTCTGTAATAACCTTAGTTTGGGTCTTTGCATTGTCATTACTCCACTGATAAAAGCATAGAAACTGTCAGAGCAGTGTTTCCTGTATGACAGCAAGTGGTGTAGCAATACTGAGAGAATGACTGGGCATTAATCTCAGGGGTCTATTTAGAAATTATCTTTATATCTTAAAAGCAACACTTCGTCAGTATTAAGGCAAGGTTACCATCATTAGTTACTATTATTTACCATAGCTTACAGAAAGCATACATATGGTGTCATATAAAATGTGAAATGTGCCTAAGAGATAATTAGTGTCTCCTGTGAATTAGTCAAATTGAGCAAAGCTATGTTAATGCTTTTTCACTCCAGCAACTTGTCATGCTGCAAGATCTCTGTAACCACTGGCATGCTGTATATAAAAAGCATGTACTGTACTGCAGTATGCCGTTTTTAGATTTCAGCACAACTAATCAGAATTGTTGCATGTTTAAATCTCAAAATGTCCTGTTACTGTTATTTTAAAGCTCAAAGAATATAAAGGATAGAATATAAAGGATAATATACAGCCTATTATTATCATCTAAAACAAACTACCAAGATATTTTTGACACAACTACAGCCTGGTTTACTGCAGAGAAAAGAGTATCAATTTTATATATATATATATATATATATATATATATATATATATATTTTTTTTTTTTCTTTTTTTTTTTTTCTT
>JAOVVA010000041.1:7545455-7557338 GCA_028565275.1 Leiocassis micropogon
GGCCTCCTTTATATCTTTTTTTATTTATTTTTTAAATCTGAAACAAAGTCTGCTTTCAAAATGACATGCTGTACATATCTTTTACATTTTTGATGAAAACTTTTATCTACACAACCACATACCCATTTCTGTTTTGCAGGACAGAATAGGGCGGCTTACGACTACTGCTCAACTTAGTGTAATTATCAGTCTTGTAAAGGAGGAAATTAGTTTGAGGCAGCCAAAGGATGTCTGGAATGTGAATGAGGAAAGGGTGTAAATAAGGTCAGTAAACTGGAAATGTAAACTTTCTTACACCAAGTGCTATTTTGGGTATTTGAATAGCTGAGAACCAAAGTTTTCATGTTGCCAGTGAAAACCGTTTGATATTTTTACCTCTGTGCACCATCTCAGTAGATTTGAAATGAACAAGATATGATTGAAGTTTATACTTTCAGTTTAAACTTAAGGGTTTTAAGAAAAAAATATTTCATTCAGTATTTAGAAATTGCTAAGACTGCCTTCTTACCGTATCCCTCAATTTTCACAGGGCTCAAAATAAAGAGGACAAACTAAAATGATCATAAATAATCAGGATTATTTTTAATACTTTAATGCAGAATAATTGCAGCCAATGAGTTGCTTTACCAGGCATTTACTGCAGTCACCTTCAGCTGTTGCTTGGTTGTGGATCTTTCTGCTTTTAGTTTTGTCTTAAGTAAAAAGCATGCACCCTTGGGTTGTGGTCATGTGACTAAGTTGGCCCTTTAATAAAATTCCATTTCTTTGCCTTTGGTCGCTTTTTGCAGTGCATATCTAGCCAAGATCTGCTATACTATCAGTTTTGCCACATTTGATTTAATCTGAGCAGAAAGTATAGCTTACATTTCAGAACTCGTCTGCTATGTTTATGACCAGTAAACACCAGTGACCCAGTTCCACAGGCAGCCATATACACTCATGACATAAAACTGTCTCCACCATGTTTGACAGATGATGATGTATGCTTTGGAAAACAAGCCCTGCTTTTTCTTCTCCATATTCTTCTTTTCCCATCATTCTGGTACTAGTTGACGGTTAAGACAAAGTCTATTTATGGCCTATTAGTTTCCAGCTGAGCCAGTGTTTTATATCTCGAGGTAAACCAGCTGAATTTATATTTATGAAATATCGCATCAGTTGTCTTCGGTGACCTTCAAGGCCTTTTGCTGTTGCTAAGCGAGCATTCTGTTTGAGAATGTGCCCAATTGTTGATTTGGTCTCTGCTAAAGTCCGAAATTGTCACTCATGGACCTGACTGCGCTTGTTTTAATTCCACAGACAGTAGTTAACAGTAGTCATTTATTTCAGATAAAGGAAGTGAGCTTTCGTTTGAACTAACTGAATGACTGTAGTTACATTCAGTTGATGTATTTGGTTTTCACGCCCTGTTTTCTGCTGTCTTTGAGCGTGTGTGAACAGGCTTTCTCAAGGCAAACTCCTACACACACATCAATTCTTTTTCTCACACCTCACCATCCCAAACGTCCCATGGAAAATCAGACTTAATATTCAGCCGAGTTGCATTTTCAGCTCCCCCTTCCCTTTTGCCAAAACCAGAACTGCTCAAAACAGTGTGCAGCTGCTTTGTGTTTCTTCTAAACACTCATTTGGCTACATGAGAAATGCTGGCCGCTAGTAAAGACTCAGTTTTTGCCCCCTTTTCTCCAGCAACTAGCGTCTTTTCATCCACCTCTAGTATATACATATTTTACTTTAGAAGTGGTAGTATTGACATGGCGTGGTGTTTGAGAGTTCTCAAGGCGTTAACCACTTTATGGGCTAAACTCCATTCACACAAGCAGGAAGATTTGAATCTGCGGCGAGTCTGACGCTCTGGAGAAGTGGGCGTGGTCAGGCGCGCCCGGACAGACTCAGCGCAGCTCCACTCCATGAATGAGTCAAGTCCACGACGAGCCGAGGGAGAGAGAAACTAATTCAAAGTCAAAGAAAGCAAGAGTTAGATGGTAGATTATTTATTTATTGCATAAACAATTTTGTGCAAAGCTCAAATTTAAGTCAGAAGTCAAACTTTCTAACCGGAGATAGATGGTGACAGTCCGAAGGCTCAGTACTACACTAGAATAATCGGTAAGTTACCAAGTATTTGTACACTAAACTCATACTGTCCTGTCTGTGGGTAAAAATAAAACAAATGTCTTTTGCAATTTTTAAATAATAATTATCAGAATCAAATTGTATTTTATTTAAGCTCCTTTTCTCAAATTTAGTAAGTCCTGTTACATAATTTACAGGGTACATCTTGCAGACAGGTTTGTGTCTACACATGTGCCTAAGTTCTCAGGCTCTAAGCAAGTCTGCTTAATTAAATTAAAAACGCACAGACACACCTTACCATTATGATTAACAACATAAACACTGCAGTTAAAATTCGCAACAAAAAAAATAATGCACAATTTGAAAAAACGGATCATAATGAACAGAAATGCCGAGCTAGGTCACTTTATTCTCATTGGGCGATGATAAGAGGAACTGTGCGGTAAAGCAGGAGAGTGTCTCTAACTTCCTCTTCCTTCTATTTCAAAAGATACAACTAGAGAGGAAATGCAAATGATGCCAAACTATCCATGAACGTATGTGTGCTGATTTTATTTCAAATTGTGCTAGTTTATTATTTTCACCAAACAGTTTCTTACATTTAATTTGTTGGTCAAATCGCAATGTCCTTTATTGCTCTATAGCCGCTGTTCAAATCAATGTCGTCTAGGCCGTGCGTTTGCAATAAACGGGGATCCGCTGCGTGGTTACTGTGTTGAGTCACGTAGTCTGTTTCATTTCTCTGCGTCACCAAGCCGACCGATGAGGGGGGCGTGTCCGGTGGGTGTGTTTCGAAAGCACGCGCGCCTCTGTATCCGGGTAGAAAAGAAGCGCCTCATGGCACAAACGTGCTCGAGCGCGGGTTTCACTTCACCACATCAGCGCCAGGGCGAAGCGCACCGTCATGTAAAAAAAATATATCTCAGTATTTTGTAGACCCTATTGCAATTTGTCTATATTTTATGGAATTTTGCTTTTTTGCTCTTCATTGAACATACATTAGAGTTACGGGACTTCCTCTCGGCTCCATTCATGTGGTTAGAGTCGAGCGGCGCGTGCGTTACATTCATAAATGTGTAAATTGGAGCGTAATTTCCAGCGCCACCTCAACCTGACAGATGAGAAATAAGTGTAAATGCCACATATCGGTCATACTGAAAGAGAAAAAGGATTATCAAGCACGATAATAAAGTTATTTTTCTCCAAAATGTTACATACTTGGTGTAATAATGATTATACTCAAGAAAGACGTTTATGCATTTTCTTGATGATTTCTAATTTTGAGTAAACTGTACAGGGGGCCTTAAAATATATTAATTAACATATATAATAAATATGCGCAAGCAACGTAAATGTTCTGCTGTCAGTACTCAGGCGTGGAACTGGCCTGTGCTGTGACAGTTTGGTGAGTCTAGTTTCCAGTAAGTTCTCTTAGTGGCTGCCTCAGAAGAGGAAATAATGACACAAGGGTACATCTCTGATCGGAGGTTCTATGTGTTGTTCTCTTTTGCATGGTTTTGAAATTACTAGCTACTAGCCAGCTGCTATATGCCAATAGATTTTTATTTAGGTTTGTAAATCACTAATATCAACAGGCAAGTTATATTCAAGTAAACAAAATAATAGAAATATAGCAAAATATAAAAATACTGACTGATTGCCTATACTTAGTGTCTGTACCATATATTTTAAAGTTAATGCAATCACAATTCAAATATGTAATTATTAAGCTGGTCTGTAACCTTGGGTTTTAGCAGCTGCACGCTAATCAGTCCAACTTGGATAATTGTTGGTATTTTAAGTGATGATGGTTTAGTTTAATTTGGTTCTCGATTTTTTTAAACCTTACTTTTTGCTTACTGTCTTTAAAATTAATTAAAATAGCAAAAACACGAAAAATAAATGTTATTAATTATTTTAAACAGAATAGGTTCAAGATTTAATGACGGTTAGGTTTTGTTGCCATCTAGTGGCCATTCGAGGAACAGCATGAACAGCGTTTTAGTAGTTGTCCTAATAGTTTTATAAGGCCGTTCATCAATGTAATATAAAAATGAAAAAAAAAAAGCATATGAAACAAACTAATTTATGTTACATACATAAACTCTTAGAGACTGACTTGACAATTATCAAGCCTAATTTAAGCCCTGCAGTATATGCATCACTGAATAAAAACAGACACCTAAACACATCTTATTATAAACATGGGCATAAGCTGCTTTAAAATTATTTAAATTGAATACTTGCGTTAAACGATATTAAATATATATTTAATTACTATTTATAATGAAACCACAATGTGTTATGTAAACAATTTACAGACAGTTCAATTTAAGAAACTCTGCTTAAGTGTATAGTCTAAAAAAAAGTCCATGTACATTATAAAATATTATTACTGAAAAATAATTCCTCATTTGAGAATTTACCTCAGTATATTCAACAAAATATATCTGATTTAATGCACTTAAAAAAACAAACAAAAAAAAAAACAGTAATTTCTTGCCATATAAATTGTATTAGCCTACCTAAAATATCTACCCTGTCAAAGATGAGATTGGATCATCAGACTTATTCATAATGCAGAAGTCAGGATTTAACAAAAATGTAAAATCTTAACTACATAGAATAGATAGAATAACCAATCATAGATTATGTGACTTCTTGTAACAATAATAACACAGTAAGTGGGATTTCTTAACCTCACATTAACTTGATAACAGATTTGCTGTTGTTTTTCATTTTAAATTACAAAGAAATAATAATAATAATAATAATAATAATAATAATAATAAAAGAGTAGATACCTGTCTACCAATGATTCTTTTACCAGGATACACTCTGGTATGTACAATCCCATCTATCTATTTATTCTTTTATCATCCTATGTCCCATTAGTGGCTCAGGAACCTTTGTACCAATGCCCATAACAAAATAATATGACGTCCATTCTACAGTATGTTGAACGCTTAACAGTTAGATTCAAATTTTCTCTTTTTTGATGCATCTGTTTTGATTCAGCCTAAATGATTGTTTTACAACTGCTAATGTTATGAGCAGATTACTTGACGATTGTTAGCAAAGTCAGTTCTAGGTCTTTTTCCCAATTTTAATTGTTGACCGTGACCTCTGCTGAATTAAAAGTGATAGCACTACAGACTCGACCTGTACTTAGGCCCACAATCTACTTTTTTTATGAAATTGATTATTTTGTAATATTAATCTTGTTTCTTACCCTCTAAGCTGTTAATTAGTAAACAGCCATAATATCAGCTTGACTGATATTTAATAAAACCAAGAAGATTGGTGCCTATAGACCAGCTGTATGATTCAAAATTCAGTGTTAAAATGGCTACAATAAAATACATGATCATAATGTAGTTAAAAATTGTGTTGCTTCTGAAATTGGGGTCTTGGCATGTACAATGTTTGAGAACCCCAGGATAAATGGATAGTCTATTGCTCTGTAGTGAACACTGAGGCCTGACTGCTCTGGACTTAATTAAAACTGTCTGACAGGTTAGGTCAGTTTGTGGTTCACAGCCCTTTTGTTATTGCAGTCAATAAACAACACAAAAAAACTTTAATTAAACCCAGCCTGGCATTTGCATGCAGTGGTAATCTCACATACTAATGATGGCTGTTTACTAATTAACAGCTTAGAGGGTGAGATACGTCCTAGAACACTTCACAAGAACAAAAAGAACTAAAATGTTGACATGACTGGTTACTCTATTAATATGGTCTTTGAAAATGCAGATGCAGTCTAAATTTGCATGCTGTTGATGTCAGAAATGTTAAGATCAGTTGTGATATTGTGGGATCAAACATTATGATCTCATGATTAAAGCAGATGCACACTCTTCCTACTTTTAGTTTGAGTATTACGTTCACTTAGTGAAAAGTAGTGCAATATGAACACCAGGGTGTACTAAAACTGTCATATACAGTAAATGTAAAACACTGGACACTTTCTGCACTAAAATTGTCATTTTACCAACTCAAATGCAAGCATATATAAATGAAAAATGAAAAAGTGGTTGGTATATCTAGTTGTAAGTATAAGACAAAGAAAGCACTGCAACTCTTCCATTTTTACCTGCAGATGTTTGCTATTGGTATGCACATATAGACACTGATTTCCAGCGAATTCAGGTTACTGCAGTTTCTCTTTAGCTTTGTCCACAAGGTGGCAGCATTCACCAATTACAAAATATAGCTTGTACTGTACATCTATCCTGTGAGGCTAAACGGTTTTATATATGTGTGAATTTGAATGTGGTCATTGATGTGTCTACCCCTAATAAAAAATATTAGCAAATTATTAACAGAATACACAAAATGTTTAACTTTGGCCCCAATTCCTTATATGTCATCTTTCATATGATATCATGATGTATTAATATTGTGATTAACTCACACACTGCATAACATGTATAACCTGGCAGATTTCAGGTTTATCAGAATTTCACCAACATTAACATCAATTCTGTAACCAGCCAGGAGAAAGATATAAATGTTGGCCCTGGAACTCAAGTTTTTTTTTTCCTATATAGCTTGTAAAACCTATATATAGCTTGGAATAATATAAAATGTTTCTTCAGCGCATAACAGTACACAAGACATACATAATTTGCCAATATACTACAGTGACACAGGCTGGCTTTGCTCTTAATTGTACAGTAATTATATCACAAATCTATTTATGCCTATGTAATTCCATCAAGTAAAAACACCTTTGATTAGTCAGAGGTGAAATAATGAGTTAACCTGCCTTTCAAGACACGAGATCTAGTTCCTGATGTATGTCATCACAATAGTGTTTGTATTTTCTGTCTCTAATCATTCTCTTGTCACTCATGCAGACACAAAAGCTGTTTCTTGAACTCCTGTAAACCTGCTTAGTCATTCTTTTCTAATAGCCAGCAGCAAATAAACTCTGGTTTTACTGATCAATATACTGGATGAGGATGACACTTCTCTGTGACCTCTGTGTGGGAAAAGTATAAGGCTTTGTAGTGGCATTTAAAGAATATTGACAGTCCTTAGAGGTGCTCTGTAGCGGAGAGAAACGTTGTGTGTGAGGCTGTGAGTGAAACACATGATGAGCCCCTCTAGGGTTTCCAACTCCCCAGAGGATTCATGTCATAGGAGAATATTGATCAGTGCTTTTGTCTGTGGTGTTCTTGCAAAGAGACTGATCTAGTGAGAAAACACCTGCACTTCTTTCTCACAGGGCTAAGTAGAAGAAGGAGGCGTAAGGTACCCTGCTGTGCAGGTGTTTTGAGAATAGTAACATGCAGTATATTTTGATGCGGCCATGTCACGTGTATGTTATTGTTAAATGGAATTTTCCATGAAAAAAAAAAAATCCAGCCACTATGTGGGCGGTTACAGCCACTGGAAACTTCCACAATTGTCTGGTGGTCACAGTACCCTATTCTACTTTATGGTGCAAATAAGATCTTTTTTTTTTCTTTCACATTTTAACATACATTTTTTTACATAAGTGCTATTAGTGCATCTAGGTTAATTCCAAGTGTTCTAAACCTTCAGTCCCAAAATGCGTGAAGGATTTGAAAACTGTAAAGAAGGTAAATGTGCAAAAATGGTTTATAACAAACACTTTGCATCATATAATTGATTACCGATCTTAAAAATAGATTTTAGTTCCCTTATTTTGCCACTTAGCAACCTTCTTTATCCCATAGTTCACTTTTGTAGCAGCGGGTATGAGGCATGTTAAAATAGGATGTGCAGGGTCTTCTTATTTATACCTTTAAAAAGCGGCCGGTTTGTGGGTCTTATTAAATGTTTTAATCATGTATTTAGTTTTTTTTTTGGTTTCACTTGTTACAGGAAGTTCACATTTAGTGGCTTAGGCCAGGTCACTGGAGTTTTGTCATCATGGCCTTTATGTTAGCCATCCCACTGTGTATATATGTGTGTGTGTGTGTGTGTGTGATGAGCAATAGGGTGGTTTATCTATCATCTGTCACTGATGAAATTTTAGAAGTCAAAACAGTTTTAGCATTTGACATTAGATCATTTTACAAAGCCAATAGAAGGGATGTTGAACACATTTGTAAACATAGTCATACAAAATACTACTGTATATTCAGTTATTACTAGCGATTTTAGTGTTAATACATATCTTACTTTAATCATTGTTTTTTTAACAGTTAAACCATGGATTTTATTTATAAGCTGAAAATGTATAGCTGTATATCCCTCCTTAATCTGCAACAAAATGAAGGTGATTGAGTTCTTTATTACGCATTGCCGCAACTGTCAGTTGTTCATCTCCCAACTATGTTTCATATATATATATATATATATATATATGTATATTGCAGCAGACCTGTATACTAATCCCCTCTGTTTTAGTCAGTCAGTTTGACTGAATTTAGGTCAGAATTAAACCCTAATGACAACCTTGCTTTGGACTGGCTTGCTAGTGTGTGGGCATGATGCAGGAACAGTTTAGCCAGGACAGGGTCTGGATCCACTGTGACCCCTTAGAATCAGAAAGAGTTTTATTGCCAAGTACGCTTGCACATACAAGGAATTTGTTTTAGTGACAGAGCTTCCAGAACAAAAAACAAATGACAAGACAAAACAGCATGACACACAAAAAAAAAAAGGTTGACATCAAATGGAGTAGGGTGTGAGGTACTTTTAAATAAGTTACATAAATATCTGAAATCTGTGGTATTGTACATAGTATTACACATATATTTATTGACAGTTAGAATGATGTTTAACTGTTCATGAGGTAGATTGCCTGGGGGAAAAAATGTTTTTGTGTCTGGCTGTCCTGGTGTTCGGTGCTCTATAGCGTCGACCTGACGGCAGAAGTTTAAATAGAAGGTGGCTTGGGTGGGAGGGGTCCAAAGTGATATTCCGAGCCCTTTTCTTCACTCTGGATATATACAGTTCTTGCAGCGTGTGCAGGGGAGTGCCAATAATTCTTTCAGCAGTCCGAACCGTCCCTGACCAGGATAAAGCAATTACTGATAATGAATGTGCATGAATGAGGCATATTGTACAACAATAAAAAAAAATGTTTTGGGTTTGTTGAAAATGAAAAGGTTACATATAATTATCAGTTTGCATTAGTGTTCAATATATGCTGCTGTGCCAATATTAATGACCCTGATGCAGGCAGATTTTTCTGACCATATTATGGAGTAGTAAGTGATGGGTATGGTGAGCAATTTCATCAGGATAATGAAATATGGAAATATGGCATATAAATATTTATTAAAGCAAATAAAATCCATTAATGTTTACAGCTGTAAGATTATTGCTGAACAGTAAGAACAGATGCTCCATTCAAGGAATACACAAGACAACAATGTTTTTTTAGATTTTCTTTGCTTCATAGATGAAAACTGCTAACGTATTTTGATGAGAAGTATATTTTGAATGTCTATATTTATGATATGTCGGTAATTATGAATATATCTATTATGAATTAAAACAGTACCATTTAAGCTAATTATTGGCTACGGTTTTGAAGATATTTGGGTTTTTCATTTTAGGACAATGTATACTATATATTGTACATATAATACAGTATTACTAAGAAATTGTAAAGGATACAAATGTAATTGTAAAAAAAAAAAGTAAAGGTCTTTTGATTCTTGTATCTTAACTTCACCATATTTGTATATGGCTTTTTATACAAATAAGACAACAAAAAAGGGAACAAAAGTGAAATAAGTTATATTGTGCAGTTTCTAATATGCACCTCTTTGTGTGTCTTTTATGAAACAATTACCATTTCTTATGAGTACTGTATTATATGTACAGTATATACAGGCCAAAATGAAAAAACAAATATCTTGAAAACTAAATATCTACAAATATCTTGTTTTGTAATTGTCCTGTTTTATTTCAACTCATCAAAATACATGATTGCCTTAAAAATTGTTATTCAGGTTATTTATTACTAAAATAATTATTACACTTCATGGAATAAATATAGTATTAATGTCGTTTACAGAGCAGATATTAATCATAACATTTATATTTGCAATACAGGTTTTACTGTAGAATGCTGTCCAGAATTGCCAAAACACACTGTCCAAAAACAAAACAATAAGCAAACTCTTAGCATCCTAAAACATAAGCTGTACATGTACCTTGAATTATAATAGTTACTTAAAAATATTGAATAGTCATGGGATTTGATGTCACCTTGAGCAATGATCAGAACATCTGTTTAATGAAAGCACCAGTGTTACAACTTATAGGAAATTTATGCAAGAATGGAAAAACATGATGACAGTAAAGGCAATTTCCCAATCAGACACTACTGTATGCCCTGCCTATAAAGATATTTGTGATTTTTTTTTTTTTAAATTGTATTCTTAAATTGCAAAAGGGGCACACGGGTACAAAACTGATGCATATCAGCTAAACTAAATGTGCTGTAAAACTAATGAATTGTTAATAATAAAAAGCTGCAAATGTGAATTGTCAGTCTGTAACAGGCTCAGTGGGGTAATTTCAAAACAGCCTTAAGCTTAAGGACAGCAAGTTATGAGAAAGCTGCCAATTTTAAATATCTAGGTTTGGTATGGTCTACCATTTTAATATTTATATTTATGTTCCCAATTTTAATATCTATTTTAACATCTAAGAAATGATAGAATTATAGCTCAGATTTCTCTTAAAAATATTTAGGTTTAGGCTGTCTAGCTTTTAGAAAGTGAAATAAGACTGACTAATTCCTGAGTAGTCAGATTAGGACCAGCAGCCACAACAGAGCCAGTAAAATGCGTATTTCTAGGCAGCTTTGAACTGACTGTAACAGGAATCTGACTAACAGACTGAAAGTGACTACATGACATTCTCCCAGTAACAATCTGACACGGCGACACCGGTTTTAAAAATAACTTCTTCAATTTCAGGCTTGTCGGACCCCTTCAGGCATCCTGTACATGACTTCTGATATGAGCAAGACTGAATTTGGAACGAGTTGATGAACTTCACTAACCACAGGATTAGAGAGAAATCTACCAGGTGCAGTAGTTTACTTTGTAATAGTTCACTTTGTAAACTATTGCACCTGGTAGATATACAGAACAAAACAAAATCGATAAAGGAAAATATTGACTTAATTTGTGTCTTTATTAAATGTACAGGAGGTGTTAAAGTCAAACTGGGACATAACTGTAAGCTGTAATCATTGAAATGAAAACAAAGATAGGCTTGAAATATTTCACTTTTTGTGTACACTTTCTGTTACCTAGAATATGAGATTCACTTTTGAATTAAATTATGGAAGAAAATTCACCTTTTCACTATATTCCAAATTTTTAAGATGCACTATACAGTACATGAGGAGTGTTCAAGTCAAACCAGGACTTTTGATAATGAAAATAACATAAAACAGTTATGAGAGGAAAAACTACCTTTATTTCTTTATGTAATCCTCTGCTCCACTAATGCACTTATCCCAGCATTTCACTAGTGCTTGGATGCTATTAAAGTAGAAAGTTCTCTCATTACGCCTGACACATGACATGAAGCCTGCATCCCTCATACAGCCCTGACCTCACTTTAAGTGATTTCCACATGTTTTGACCATTAAAGGAGTTCCTGGGAGGCCAGCGTTTCAGACGGCTCCAGTGTCCTGAGAAAACTTTCTACCTTGATGGTATCTAAGCACTAGTGAAACACAGGGATACGTACATTAGCACAGCAGGGAGTTAAATATATAGTAGTAGTAATAAATAATAAATAATAGTAGTTTTTACTCTTATGTGGTTAAGGTTTGACTTGAACACCCCTCATGTGCAG
>JAOVVA010000041.1:7557438-7568818 GCA_028565275.1 Leiocassis micropogon
TGTACTTCAGTAAAAGTTCACTAAAGTAACAGTACTTTTACTTAAGTACAAAATTTTATTACTCTTTCCACCTCTGCCGAGCTGACACACGCCCCTGATTGGCTGTAGAGCCGTAATTAATGTGAGAGCACTAAGTACCTCTCATCCCAAACTGCTGAGAGAGCTCGGCCAATCAGCTCTCTCTAGGCCTCCGGCTGCGAGAGGTTACAGCATCACCTGGGAATCGATCTTGCAATCTCCGGATGATAGGGCAAGCACTTTACCACTGCGGTAAAGTCAAAAATACAACATCTAAAAATATTAGAATATTGTGTTTAGAGTTTGGGTACTATTCATACAGTATAAATAAAATGTATGTTTCGGTCTAGTTCAGTACTTGAGTGGGGACGACTTGACAGTTGCCCAGGAGACGATCATCGACACCAGAAGGACGTTTCTAAATAGGCTGGCTGTTTGCAGAGTGCTGTATCAAAACATATTCGTGGACAGTTGCCTGGAATGGAAAAGTGTGGTAGGAAAAGGTGCACAGGCAACAGCGATGACCGCATTCTTAAGAAAACTGTCAAGAAAAGCAAAATCAAGACCTTGGGATGCAGTGCCTTGCTTAAGTATTTTCCATATTTGGTCATGTTGCAACCACAAATGTAAATGTATTTTATTAGGATTTTATGTGATAGACCAACACAAAGTGGCAAATGATGGAAAATGATAAATGATTAAAAAATTTTTTTTCCAATAAATATCTGAAAAGTGTGGCATGCATTTGTATTCAGCCCCTTTTACTTTCCTTTACTTTGTAAGGCACTGTAAATTTACAAGCAGTGGAGTGAGGTTATAGTCAATGCATCAAGAGCCAAAACATGCATGTTTTCAAGGAACTGTTGCATTCCTAGTATCAACCCATTCCTAAACAAGAAAGAACATAAAAAACCTCATAACAGGGCTAAGAAGTATTCCAAAGTCCAGCGAAACCTTGAATTGCGAGCATAATTTGTTCCAGGAGTGTGCTTGTATATCAAAGCATTCGTATATCAAAGCGAATTTCCCCCATAATAAATAATGGAAACTCCGATGATTTGTTCCACAACCCAAAAATATTTGTATAAATTTTTTTTAAACAAAATATAAGGTTAAAAATAAAACAAATGATTCCTCCACTTTACCCTTGAAAAGAATCATGGCTGGGCTGGTGCAAGATGAAGGAGTTGGGGGGGGGGCTACTGTGTAGGACTACAGCCTTTTTAACTTTTTTCTTCTCACCCATCACTACAGACTGTCTGAAGGCTGCTATCAGAGCAACCTGGTCTTCAATAACGCCTCAGCAGCACCACAGGCTGTTCGCCTAAGAATTGAGTGCCTGAATTAGCATTTTTTTTCAATTTCTGTATTATAAATCCTTTTTTGATTGGTAGGAAACATTTTAATATTTTTAGATAGTGAATTTTTTATTTTCATGAGGTGTCATAATGCTTAAAATATTTCACTTTACATGTAATCATGATTTACTTACTCATTCAGTCACTCATCGTCTATGCCGCCTTATCCTATATACAGGGTCATGGGGGGCCTGGAGCCTATCCCAGAAGACTTGGGGCACAAGGCGGACTACACCCTGGATGGGGTGCCAATCCATCGCAGATACACATACACATACTGACAGGCTCATTCACACACTACAGGCAATTTGGCATTGCCAATTAGCCTAATTTGCATCTCTTTGGACTGTGGGAGAAAACCGGGGTACTCGGAGGTAACCCACCAAGTACGGAGAGAACATGCAAACCTCATGCACACAGACCCGAGGCGGGAATCGGACCCAGAACCTGGAGGTGCAAGGCGACAGTACTAACCACTAAGACCCTGTGCTACCATCATGTTACTTTTTAAGTTAACTTACAAATTAAAATGTACTTTTTAATAATATATTTTTTTCTAGATGCAGTGTATATTGTAGCTGAGAAAAATAATTTCTTGAATTCTTGAATGTGATAGGTTGCGATTATTGTTAATCATTTTAGACATTTTATAGACACTTGGCACTCTATGGCACCATAGATCCTGGATGCAGGCTTCTGTGAACAAATTCATTAAAATGTTGAACTCACCTAACCCACCTAACCTAACCAGTCTTTGTCCAAAAAGACAACAAAATCCCATTTTCATCCAGGTGTCTTAGTGAAGCTAAAATTCTTTTCTAAATTATTCAAAGCTTTCTTCACAAGCTATTCCTCTATTGCACACAGACAGGATACATGGAGTTCCCAAAAATGTCAACTAGCCCGTATATACATAGTCTCAGGTTTGTGATTTAAATGCAAGTGGTTTTTCAGTCAAAAAGAGGAAAAATTTGACTATTTGCTGATTTAATGCTTTAGCCTTTATTGTTTTTCTGTTGGTTAGCCCACTATTTAATGTGTAATTTATGATGCCTTTGGACTTACCCTTTACTGTCCGCTTTAATAGGAACACTTGCACCCCCTGCTTTGTCAAACAATCAGCTAGTCATGTGACAACAGCACAAAAAGCATTGTCTGCCCCTTTTTCTGGTCTTCAGGCATCCAGTATAGGTGAGTAAGTGCCCATGAAAAGCCTCAGGTTCCTGTTCTTAGCTTGGAACTATATGTGGTCTTCTGCCTTTGCAGCTGATCTGCCTCAAGGGTAGGCATGTTGTGTATTTTGAGATGCTCTTCTGTTCACCACAGTTTTGAAGAGTGGCTATTTGAGTTACAGTACCATAGGCCTGTCAGCTTAAGCAAATCTGACCATTTTCCTCTGCCAGACAGTGGTTGTTTTTGTGTACAGCACCATTCTGTATGAACTCTAGAAACTGTTGTGAATGAAAATCCTAGAAGATCAGCATTTTCTGAGATAGTAATTCCGATTATAATCTGCACTAGCAGCCATACCATAGTCGAAGTCACTAAGGTTACTTTTCTTCCTCATTTTGCAATGTCTTTAACCGTAAGATTTGATTGACTAACAAGATAATTGCATAAATGAGCAATTACTGTTTATTATGATTATGAGCTTTATAATATAATAAAAATTTTGAGTACTACTATGTTCCTATTATAGTGACCGGGGAGGGTTATTTCCCTTTTCATTTTATTCAGATGTATTCCTTTAATTCACCTTAGTTCGCACATGGTATGTCATATGGTGTAAGATGTAGTTTTCATGAAACTGAAATTGAAGAAGATGGGATCCCTGCTGCAGATTATTCACCAGGGTATAAGAGTGAAACAGAAGGCAGAAACTGTAGCACCATGAGTCATTCTGTTGATTTGCTTCAGCAGGTTTGGTTTGACAGCTTTAAAATGCCAGTGGTGTTTGAAATTATGACTTTACTCAATGTGTACCTTTCCGGTTAATTATGACTTGCTAGTAGTAGATTTTATTCACTTCAAAACAGATGCATGGACATTGATGAATCTGATTGATTTGAAAAGCTACTGAGATATTCACTGTCAAATCTACTCACACGCTTACTTTCTCTATCTCAGCATGAGGCAGGAGCATGACTCCTGTAGTCCATAGTAGGATGCAATGCCCACACACATGCCCATACTCATTGACTCATCTAGGGACAATTTAGTGCAGGTGATTAACATGTTTTTGGGAGGTGGGTGAAAGCCAGAAAACTGAGGACATGTGGACATAGGGTAAAGACGCACTGAAACGCTATGCTTTATGTAATTTAGTAAAAACTGCATTGTCTGTAGATCCTATAGATGCCCTTCCTTTCTGGAAAAGGAGCCTGAACTTTTGGGATTTTATAAAAAAAAAAAAAAACTGATTTGACTCAACAAAGAAAAAGACCAGAGGAAACCAGAGTGTACATGCATGCAAT
The DNA here is from genome assembly GCA_028565275.1 of Leiocassis micropogon. Classification (NCBI taxonomy): domain Eukaryota; kingdom Metazoa; phylum Chordata; class Actinopteri; order Siluriformes; family Bagridae; genus Leiocassis; species Leiocassis micropogon. The sequence goes on from JAOVVA010000041.1 coordinate 7,561,289, forward strand.
GATTGCGTAGGAGGAACTTCATTTTCCCATAGACTTTGTGCTTCCACAAACTCCAACATGAAAAGAAGTGTTACGTCATATCCGATGCCTGCGCCTATTTATGACCTTTCCTTTATAACAAACAAGCCGCTTTCCCCCTTCGTAATTCTAGAAAGCCCAAGCTGGGTTCCTAACTGTCTGGGATGTTGTGTAGGAAGTGTTAGAAGACTTTTGGTTTACTTACTTTTACAAATACAGGCACATGCCCACACATATCTTGGCCAGGGGTTAGACTGTGTTCCTTTGGTGTTAGCGGACCGCACAGGCCTCCCCTGCACTGCTGTGGGAACTTGGCCAGTCATCTGTGGAGTTATGAGAGGCATGTGGGGGAGAGGAAGCCGTGGTTTGGTGTGTCAGCGCCTTATGTGCGTTCCATTCTGTTAATCTTCCACTCTAGCTTTTTTGACTCATCTGGATCCCTCTGGTCCTTTGAGATGGGTGTGTGTGAATGTGGGGGAGGAAACAAGCTGTTTCTTCTTTAGGAGGTTTGTTCAGTACTGTCTTTATGGCTTTAAGGAGAATGCAGAACAGAATGGTAAGTCAGTCCCATGATCAATACTATTTGAAAGAAGACTAATGTTCAGTGAGTGGCTCGGTGAATTAATCAGTTAAAGTGTGAAGATGATTAAAGTGTTTTGGACCGTTTGTAGTTTGCAGTAAGACAATAACAGTGGCATTTTGCATTGCACGTAAGAGTATGAACTGTATTAGCACAGCAGTGTATGTGTATACAGATTTATTTTGATATGACAGGCATCTGGCATTTCACTGGCATCTGGCAAATCGTAGGGCATCAGTTTATAGCTAGAGAATGTGTAACAAGCTGCCTTTTAAATAAAAGTTCCTCATCAAATAATTATACATACAAATTGAGTAAAAACATTCTGCAGTGTGGTGGCACATTCGTTAGTGTTAGTGTTGCTGCTCCAGTTCAGTTAAGAGCTCAGGTTATCGTCTGTTCAGAGTTTTGTATGTTCTTCCCACATTTGTTTGGGTCTCTTCCCCCCACCCACCCTTAAAAAAAAATAAATAAAAAAATGTAGGTAGGTGGAAGCTACATGATCTGCATTTAGGTATGAATGTGTGTATGCAAGGTGCCCTTTCATGGTATGGGATCCAGTGCAGGATGTTTTCTCATGCAGTTCTCTTGGAATAGGCTCCAGTTCCACTGCAATGACCTTCAGTGGTTATAAGAGTAAAAGAATAAATAATACAAATAAGAATAATCTAAAGACAATTCTAATTCATATCATAAGTTAATGCAAAGTTTCTATTGATTTAGATTTTTTTTTTTACTTCTTGTACTTATATTACTAGTAATGTACTCACATCTATTAACTAGAGTATAATAGTAAACAAACACACTTTTACCCGATCAAAAATGAAGGAAAATAGAAGGAAAGCTTTTTTCATTATTGTGTGGATTATTTTTGCTGAGTCTGTGACGAAAGAGGAAGCACATCTGACCTCTTGGTTTTCCCAGTGAGAATCTTGATCTGCCCTCTACTCATTGTGGGAAAAATGGAGAACCCGCCTCCAATCTATCTTTAGTTCAGGATACTAGCTGTGTGGGGAGGTCTGTGTGATCTCAAGTAAACTCAACCATATTCTAAGGAATGCAAATCCCTATGGATCCATACAGTAAAAATTTTTTTAATAGATATAAGGACAGGACTCATGATATCCAATTAAATTTGTCTCACTTCTCGAAGAATTCACCAGGTTCTTATTAGTATGCTTGCATGAGATTAGGTTTGGTGAACTACGTGCAACAGCAGGCTGACTACTTCCTTTCAATTCATAGTTTCAAATCTGTTTTAGCTAGGAGCAAAGACATGTTTCATCTGTTCTGCTTTGTACAGACGTCAGGGCAACAAAACAGACTTTTGTAGAGGATCTGAGTAATATTGTACTCTACACTATGTGTGTATGTATATTTCAGTGACTTGTTGAAGTCATTGAGCATGATGTTGTAGAAATACCCCCTTCATGGAGGCAAATACCCCACACTGGTACCGTTTACTGTAAACGAGGAAGGTTTGAGACATTTGTGCAAACCGCTGGCCCGGGAGCTCACGGTGCACTGAGCAAAGCTGCGTGGGGCTGTGTGTGGGCAGCCATGACACAGATGACTCAGCACCTAGCAGCAAAAACTCCCTTAATAACTCATTTAAAATGATCTAGAGTGTAGACTGAATAATTCTTTAACTATTTATTTCTTACATATATCATATAACAATCATGCCTATAATATGGTTAGTTCAGAATATAATTTGTTTGATGTATTACTATCAGACACAGGAGTTAGTGGCAAAAGGTAAGAAATTATACATACTTCTATATACAGTGTCCTTTATGGCAGATCCATGCTACAAGTCTAATAATATATAGCCTTTTGCTGAAAACAATTATTTATTTTGCCTTTTTTGTTTGTTTTAGTTATGTTTCATCAGCCTCTTTATAATTTCACTTGTTTGCCGAAGTATACATTTTATTCAGACACCACGTCATTTTATGAGCATATCTGACCGCTATATAGACAACACGTCATTTATGGCAACCATAACTGACCACTAAATATTGCTTTTGGTAGCTTTTATATCATGGATGTCATATCAATATTTTCGTGTGACCAAAAACAGGCAGTACTGTATACAAGCACTGAACAACATACCAAATTACTCTGGCAGTTCTATTATTATTATTATTATTATTATTATTATTATAGTAATAATAATAATAATAATTATTATTATTATTATGTTTTTTACAGTCTAGCTCAGACACTTCATTCTTAAAATTCTTACATTTTAATTCATAAAACTATTTAGTGAAGATTTACAGAAATTGTGGCAGTTTTTATATAGTTTTATATTTAATATATTTGAGTTTTTAATATTTTTAAAAGACTGCAATAAGTAGATACATTTTGCTTTTATGCAGATTTTTTTTTAATTTTATATGCAGATGTATGGAACTGTCTTGAATGTAAGGTAAAAATATTGTAAGATTATGTTATTATTTTATATTATATTAAAGTACTAAATAGAATCATGAATAAATTGTATCTTATATACATTTTAATGTTTACATTATAGTGTGGAAAATAAGCTAATTTATTGCTCCACTTACCGTAATTTCATGGAAACATACCGAAACAAGTTTTTCCTGCCTGATTTTATTGTAAGGTGAAATTTCTGGTAAATATGAAATAAGGCAACAATTTCGAAATGTCACGTTAATGTCACAGGTAAAAGATCAGTATCGGTATCAGATTTGGTGTAACATGACTAAGAGATTGCCTGTTTGATCGTCTAAGTCAGGTTTCAGTCTTATTTAGGGTCATAGTGAACTAAACAAATACTTGTTTGTGAAGCTGATAGTCATTTCTGCATGTTTCTTTGTAATGTTGTTAAGAATCAGCAAATTTTCTCGAAGAAGTCACCAGGTTCAAATAAGGTTGCTGACACATAAGTCAGATGCAATGTGTGGGTGTGGGTGGTCAAGGCCCAAAACGGGGGTTGTGCTTTTAGTCAGCTCAACTGCAAGCTGCAAATACTAAAAACAAAAGCTCATTATTCAAAGTGTAAAGAAGTGATGAATAATATATGGAATTACAGAAACATTCTGAAGAAATTGGTACTCGATTTTGTCTGTCATACCTCTGACATACTGGTATTGATAATACCTGATCGCGGTGGATGCGTGGAAACATTGGGAGAGGATGTTAGGTGCTGTGCTGATCAAACTTTATGAGCTTTGAAGTTTAGTACACATGCACACATGTATGTCCTAGAAGTTTCATTTTGAGAAATATACTATATATACTTACTAATATCAAAATAATACTATTTTGCTTTTCTTAAGGAAAATCATATTTATAATTATGACCTTGTCTGCATATAAATGTTTCTCTTTGTTGAACTTTTATGATAATTTTTTTTTACATTTTGTATTATAGTAGATACTACGTGATTTAGGCAATGTATTTATTTTTAGTCACTAGTTATATTTTGTTTTCATTTCCGGGAGATGTTCAGCAGAGATTTTTATCTCTCCAAGAACAAACAACTAATTGACTACTAACTTCCTGCCTGCTTAAGCCATAATGCACTGACATATACATTTAGAAAAAATTAATGATTAGTCTGGTTTTAGTTATCCTGTATAATTTTTTTGGTTTTAATTTGTGACTAGTGATCGAACCATCAGTGGATCTGTTTGCTTTTATTTAAATTGATGATCTTGAGAATTACTATAGTATTTCTAGAGTATTTCTTATGAATTCTGTGGTGATAGTTTATTGTGCATTGTCACGTTTAAAAGCAGTTACTAGGAATCTGTTTCTGGCACTGAAAAACCTGATGCTTTATATTTGACCACATCTGACTAAACTCAAGAGGTTTGTAAGAGAATACGAAACTCCTACATTATTGTGGCACATTTATAAGCGCAAACATATTACATTGCACCACTTGTTTTTTTGTTTTGTTTTTTTATCTTCGACTTTCAACTTTCTAATCGCTGATACTAATCCCTTTTCTATTTTCCTCTGTTCTATTCACTTATTGTAATTGTGTGTCTTATTTTTAATACAAAATTTAAAGAAGTGTTTTCAAATAATAATAATTTAAAAACTAATACAGTACAGCATAATTCCTGCTTACAATTTGCTGTCACTAGACTTCCTTCAAAATTCCTAGCTGCTCAGAATAGACCCTGAACATGTTTCCATACATCTCTAATAATTTTATGATTAAAATGACAATGTTTCTTTTTTAACACCCTGGTACCTGCCTAATGTATTTGCAAAGTACTCAAAACAGGATAAATTATACTCACATTTACAAGGTGATTCTATGGAATTTGTATAGTAGGCTCGGTGGTTAGTAAAGCGAGTAAAGACTTAGAAATTTTCCTCAAAAAAGCAAATACCATTATATTACTTAACAGTAAAGTAGGTTACTGAACATCCTGCAATGCAATATAGCTGTGAACTAAATAATAATCTAGGCTAGTATTATTTGCTGTTATTATACTCTCTTTTCATATGGCTTTAATTATTCTTGTTCTTTTTTTTTTTTTTACATTTCATGTAAATGCTAGACCTGTCAGAACAGTACACTAAATGTTCATTCATGATCAAACAGTTCACGACTAGATGTTGTTGTAGTGCTCAGTTGTTTCCGTTTGTGCGTTCCGTGCACGTGTTCCTGAGAGAGGCTGCACTATATGAGTTAACCAGAGGGGGGCAGTATTTTTAAACTAATGAATACTACGTGTTTTGCTCAGAGAGATCAGGCACGCCGTGTTTTTTTTTTCTTTTCTTTTTTTTCTTCTCCTCGCAAATAGTCACGCAATTTTAAAAAGAGAAAAGACATAAATATATCTATTCTTATATAATCGAATGCCCTTGTTAGCAGCCCATGTTTTAAAACGTCTGTCACTAATACCGATTACACAAACACTTGTGATATTAGTGCAATGTTTGCGCTGTAGATATGTAATGTAGTGTCTGGTCAAAAAAAAAAAAAAGCCATTAATTAGGCATTAATCCCTTATAAATACCTACAAAATTGTTTCAGTTAGCAAATCTCTACTTAATATCTTATTAGATTTCGGTTAAAATGTTCAAAAAGCAGATCAAATGTTTGAGTTTTTAAATAAGAAACATGTTGTTTGATGTGTAAACGACCTTTATAACATTGTTTCCTTCTAGAATTGATTTAGTCACAAATGTTAACAACTCGTGTCATAATTTAACTAGACTTTAGACCTTAAATATTCTGCATTCTGACCATAAATATTGATTTATCATAAACCATTTAGTAGCCTACATTACACGGAGAAATGGCCTGTGTTATGGAAAACGGCTGAAACACACTGCAGAAAAGACTTGTTTGATAGGAGCTGTAATACATGTATACATTAATTAATTAAGATTGTGTGTATTGCATTTGGTAGCACGAATTAAAAAACATATACGTATGTATTTGACGTGGAACATTGACCATAATCATAGTATGAAAATAAAATAACAATAGTCGACTACATATGGTAAATATTATACTCATAGTCTATTTAAATCTCATATCTTAATTGATCTATTTTATTTACCTTCATGTTGATTTACCCAACAACGTAGTTAAATCTTGTGAGGGTGAATACACACACACACACACACACACACACGCAGTCGGTATTATATCATGCTGACTCGTTTACCGTCGCAGATGCGATACTTGATAATAATCTCGCTGTCTGTTTTTTCCTTGAAATGTCTTTGAAATACAGTATTTTTCATGTTTACTCAGAAACTCGGTCTATGTTAACTTCCATTATTTCCTTTAGTGAATCATTCACCTCAGCCTCCTGTTTAAAAAAGCGAGAATGCTGTTTCGCTGTACTGAGGAAGCCTATCTAGCCTATATCGTGTTTAAGCTAATAATATACTATCATTCAAAAGTTTAGACACACCTTATAATTTCCATGCTGATGTTTTTATTTCTTTCAACATTGTTACATATAGGAAATATTCACCAATCTGATTTGAGCAGTTGATATTGTGATTTGTCTGCTACTTACTGTTATACTCTGTAAAGCGTTTATAACGGCTCTAATGGGATGTGCTGTTTATTGGTGATTTCTGAGGCTGGAACTCTAATTAAACTTCTCCTCTGCAACAGAGGTAAATGTTGTCCTTAATTTCCTGTGGTGGTCTTCATGAGAGCCGGTTTCATCATTGGTGCTTGATGGGTTCTGCAAATGCACCTGATAATACTGTTCATACAAAAACTATTCCAGAACAGCTGAACTTTATGTCTTAAAATAACAACTGACTTAATACCTTAATACCCTAATTCCATATGTGCTATTTAGTATTTTTGAAGTCTCCAATATTGTTTTAGAATGTAGAATGTAGAAAATTAATCACACAGCAAAAAAAAAACCATTGAATTAGAAGATGTGTCCAAACTGAAGATGTGTCCAAACTACTGATTGGTATTGTACGTTTACTGTTCGACAGTGAAACGAAATCTACCTATAAAATGTATTGCCGTAGTAATGTTTAATGCCTAGCTTAGACCCACACGCCTGAAGTTACAGACACTGAAAATTAAAAGGTCAAGTTGTTTAAAGGAGTTTCTCCCCCCACACGCAGTTTTGTTTCTTTCAGAGTTATGTTTTTTTTTTTCAATTTCATAGCAGTGTAAATGTAATTTTCAATATAAAATAGTCTATACTCTTTACATCAAATCTCCATCTGTAATAACTAATGAAAACAAAAACTACAGAAATACACACAAAAGCCCATGTACTGAAGTGTAAGCTTACATAAGGTAGAAGCTAAATAATGTATGTTATTATGTTATTGTTATTGTTAATTATATCCACTGTTTTGAGCCAGGTTATGTTATTATTATTATTATTATTATTATTATTTTACTACCATATTGGCACACAGCATTACTATCTTACAGTATCCTGCTT
>JAOVVA010000041.1:7568918-7599447 GCA_028565275.1 Leiocassis micropogon
TTATTATTATTATTATTATTATTATTATTTTACTACCATATTGGCACACAGCATTACTATCTTACAGTATCCTGCTTACATACTAGGCTGCTACTATTGCAAGGTGAAAAAATATAAAAAATGGAAAAGAATCGTGTCAAAAATTTGCATTTCAAGGCTAAAATTTTGTCTTATGTAACATAAAAGAAAGAAATATATACAGGAAACATCCACTGGTTTAAAAAGTGTCGATGAAGCTCTTGGTATTACTTTTGTTGGTTTTTCAGATTAAAATTCTGACAGACAAAATGCCTGAGCTGCAATTCCTTTTTCATTTCTTAAGGTAATAAAATACGAAATATAATAAATACTCTTAGAACACTGCAAAAAATATTATACATTTGGATGTGATACATTTGAATGTGAACTGATATAAGTATACAGACCATAATATGGCAGTTAGTGTGGTCTGTACACCTTTTGGTTTACAGTACATAAAAAATCACTCATGCAAAAATCAGATTTGTATTTGGCCAGTGAGTAGCATACACATAGACTTATCTGTGCGAAGCTGTAGTCGTTCTGTTTATGACAATAGACTTTAAATTTAGACATGAAATTATGTAGTTTTCACCCTACAACCAGGGGAATGTTCAGGCATTAAATTAAAGCTAAGATACGGGCTTTCATTTACAAATGCTTGCTGGATGTTCATCTTTATGCAGTTTAAATATTTTATTTTGTTTGTATCTCAGCTAACCCCAGCCTGGTTTGAAGAGATCTCCTTACCGTTATAAGCTGCACTCAAAGAATTGAGCACGATTACCTGTTTTAGAGATTGGTTCCATTATTTTAATGCCATTATTTTTCCTCTTTTCTCTCTCTCTTTTTCTCCTTCTTTTTCCAGCTCACAATATTCAGTCAGATCTAATAGCATTCTCTGTGATGGATAATGCTATCCTAAAAAGCAAATGAAGTTGGTTGAAATCATTTGCTCTGTATTTTAAAAATACAGCTTGATTAAAATTGCCTTTATCAATGAGCCCTGGATTATATTCAACGTATTCATATTTATGATGTTACTTGATCTTTGAAATGTCTTTTGGTTCTATCCTGTGTGAGTGAACTCATACGGGGAAATGATCATGCCCTGTATGTGTTTGTTTTTGTTTCTCGTCATTTGTGCATTCAAGCAGAAGCGCTTGTGTGTGTGTGTGTCTGTGTTTGTGAGAACATGCAGTATCTAATAATGCTATTTTAACACACATCTTCATTGGGTAGAAGGTTATTTTGAGGCCACTGTATATATGTTTGTATGCATGTGTGTATGTATGTACTGTATGTGTACACTAACACAATATATAATTTAATACACAAAGTTAACTCATATACTCTAGATTCATTAAACAAAAAATGAATTTCAAGACTTTTTCGTTTACATTTCGATGATTGTGGCTTACAGCTCACAGCTCAAATCCAATATCTTAAAATATTAAAATACTTCCTAAGATAAATCCAAAAATATATATTTATATATTCATTTATGCACTTTACACCTTTAGTGTAAATTACTGAATCATTTCAGCATTGCATGTTTCTCATCTTCCTCTTGACAGTCCCCTGTAGATTCAGGTCCAGGTCAGATGAGTTGGCTGGCCAATCCAGCACAGTACTATCATGGGGAGCAATCCAGTTAGTACTGTGGTACAGTAGTTTTGGCAATGTGGACAGGTGCTAAGTAGGTGGTATCTCCATAAAGATTATTAGCAAATGGAAGCATGACATGCTTTAAAATTTCCTGGTAAACGGCTGCGTTGACTTTGGATTTAATAAAACACAGTGTACCAACACCAGCAGATTATATAACACCCCGAATCATCACCAACTGTGGGAATTTCACACTGGACTTCAAGCAACTTGGAATCTGTGCCTCGCCACTCTGACTCTGAGACCTTGATTTTAAAATGAAACCTAAAATTTACTTTCATCTGAAAAGAGGAATTTGGACAATTGAACAAACACTCCAGTTTTTTTATTCTACGCCGCTTCTGATGTTGTCTCTGATTTAGGAGTGACTTGATACTAGGAACCCAGCAGACGTCTGTGCATTTCCTGAAGACGTCTGTGCATGGTGGCTCTTAAGGACTCTAGCCTCAGTTTACTGCTTGTGGTGCTTGTGAAGCTCTCAATTTCTTCCATCAGCTTTGCTTGATAATTTTCTTAAGGCTGTGGTCATCCTTGTTGCTTGTGCACCTTTTCTTACCACATTTTTTCTTTCCAGGAAGCATGAATATGCTTTTAAACAGCCCTCTGCAAAAAGCCAGCTCTATCAATGATGACCTTCTGTGGCTTACCCTCCGTGTTGATGATCCTCTTTGGAAAAAATGTCAAATCAGCAGTCTTCCCCTTGATTGCGGTTGCGTGTACTGAACAAGACACGATATATATATATGGTATTTATACTATATAAATAATTATTTACTCCAACTTGAAATTAAATATTCTAATATTTTGAATTACTGGGTTTTAGATTTTTATGAGCTGTAAACCGTAATCAATGAAATGAAAAGAAAGAGGCTTGAAATATTTCAGTTTAGGTGTCTACATTTTGTAATTAAATCATGAAAAAAAAATCCAAAATATTCAAAATTATTGAGATGCACTGTATATACACAAATATATGTATGTGTATGTATATCGACAGACACACACACACAAACACACTGCACATATGCACATATTTATACACACTTCAACATGAAAAAGATATATCTCTCGTTTGAATGTCACATGTTAGCATAAATGATGGTGCGACTACTGACATCTTTAAAGGACACATAAAACTAAACATTGCTGCCCTAATTTAAATTGAGTTTTAAAAAAGGGCATAAACTGTTAAAGTGTGTATAAATTTTTTTGAGTCCCTCTGTGTATATAAACATATAACTGCTGTTATATGTTATGAGTTGAGGCGTCCAGGGATCGACTTGTATTTTTTTCAGCAAATCCCAAAGTTGCTTAATAGGATTAAGATTTGAAGAATTTGGAGGCCAAGTCGACACCTAAAACTTACTGATGTAGTCCTTAAACTATTCTTGAACCATTTTTGCAGTGTGGCAGTCCTGCTAAGAGAGGGCACTGCCCTCAGGGAATACTGTCTCCATCAAGGGTTGCATTTGGTCTGCAACAATGTTTAGGTAGGTTGTATGTGTTAAAGTAACATCCACATGAAAGGCAGGACCCAAGGTTTCCCAGAAGAACATTGGCCAAAGCTTCAGAATGCCTGTCCACTGATTTGGACTTGTCTCTTTGAATTGGCAACTTAGCAACCTGCATGACAGTATTTCTTCTATTAGGTTGGACTACACAGGCCAGCCTTTGCTTCCCAAGTGCGTTACTGAGTCAGGGCCACTCATGACCCTGTTCTCGGTTTTCCTTCCATGGGCCACTTTTTGTAGGTCCTGAACACTGCACATCAGGAACGTCCCAGAACAGCTGCAGTTTTAGAGTTGTCCCGACCCAGTTGTCTAGCCTTCACAAAATTAAAACGAAAAAAAAAAAAAAACGAAACTTCACTTTCATCACATCTTAATGGAACTTAAAGGAAAAAAAACTGTTCACTTGCTGTGTAATATATCCCACCCACTTCCACGTGGCATTGTCAGTGGTCATAATGAGGCTGATAGAGGTGCGTGTGTATCTCTGTATGTATAAAAGTGGTCCAAGGTTATTAAATTAGGTCTTGAATTACAATATTATATATGATCTGTACACATGAACGTCAGAACAAAGTCTGTTAAAATTTGTTATTGTTAAAGATTTCAGTACCCAAGGTATAAGGTATTAGTTTAATAGACAAAAGACATCTCTAAAAGATGTTGTTATTTGCACTGTTGTATTTTGGGAATTTGGGAATTGGTCAATTTACAGCAAACAGGAAATCCTAAACTGTTATCTTCTCTTGTCCTGCAATCTTTGCTAACTGCATGACTAACAAGCATGTGAAGGGAAGCTGCATGTACCAGTGAATAGAAATAACAATTGTACCCTAGCGTATCGCCTCATGTGATCAGGAAGATTTAATCACACTGTATTGAAATAAATTTGTCACTGTTTGTCAAAATATGGATGGAAGTGGTATCATTTGGTAACATTCTGTGAATCCTGTCATCAGTTCTTTACACAGTCATAAACGAGTCATGTTTGAAACAATACAGGCATTTGAAACCTATAACAAATTCAGATAAATATCCTCACTGGGCCTGGCATTTTCTGTTTTAGTTGTAAAGTAAGCAGTTAGTAATATTAGGCTCAGTTGATATTCAGATCTGATTGAAAGTGAAAACAAGAGAGTGCCATTAATGACAGTGTGAGCAGATTACATCTGTGAAAGCTGAGCAATCGTCCAACGTAGCTGAGGAAGAGTGAAACTCTAGTGGACTTCCATACCGCCGTATTTAAAAGAGCATTGATGGCCTGGTTGTTCTGCTTTGAATGAGGAAATTGAGCAAAGGACCTTATTTAAGTCGTGACAGGGAAACATCATATTCTTGTGAAAAAGGTTTCCAAGCTTCATGTGTCTCTAACAACTTTGTACCAGTTGCTTGTGACAGTAGCTGACGTGACATGTGACATTTAATAATGGGTGACATTTTATACTGAATTCCACGTGTGATTAATGTTTCACAATGAGTAAAAATACGAATAGATAAAATAACAGGTAAAATAAAATAACAGATCGCACTCAGTTTTTTTTATTTTTTTTTATTGTTTATTAATGTGTTTTGTGTATTTGCCAGTATGCTCACATTAGTCATCGGTCAGCACTGAGTTTCTTAAATCTCTTGCCACAAATGTATTTATAGAACCGAACAACATCTTTTTCATTTAAGGGCGTTTTAGAGTCTCAATCAGGTTTGTGTTATTTCATTTTTGGAGCAGTGTGGCCTATTTAACATCTGTGACCTTTAACCTTTTGCTTGCCCAGCTGCAATAGTTCAACCAGTCACTGATGTGTTTCCGTGTGCGTTGACTTTTTTCACCAAGTGACATGTCTCCCTATCCGCGTGCAGTTCTACACATAACGCAGTTCTAACTTTTAACATACAGAAAGTGTCAAGTGACGATTGCTAAAATATGAACAGTTAAAAAACTTTTTCATGATGAGCAATGCAAAAGGTGTGTGCGTTTGTGTGTGTGTGTGTGTGTGAGGGAAGAGATAGCGTGGGTTGAATTTGAATGCCGAGATGCCAAGCAGAAACATAGGATGTGTAAATGCCACATAGAAAATATTGAATCCTTCTCAAAATATTGCACACCCTGAATAATATGCATGACCTTTTTTTCTTTTTTCAGAAAACCACAAGCCTTCTCAGTTTTGTTTTTCGGGCGTAATTTGGCTTATGTTTAAGTTCATCATCTTTGTGTTAAGACAAACATTCTTCGAACCTCTGCAGGTTAACAGCATTTTTAGAAACGTGCACGGCTTTAAAAACAAAACTGACATGTAAACTTTTTCCAGCTCTGTTGTTCTGCTTGAATTGTATTTGGTTTGGTTTTGCAGGTAATGTGCAGTGTAATGTTTGGAGTACAGTTTTGTTGCAGGGTTTAAACGAGATGTTTATTTAGTTTTTTGGTTGGTTGCTTTTATTTTAAGATTTGATGGTTTATGTATAATGTATTTTTAAATAGTTCATTACATTGCATTTGTTAAATGCTAGAGCAGATATATACTGTAAGACTCTTGACACTAGGATTAATTTATTCTGTACACAATAGTCAAATATACAATTATATTTATTTTCTTTGCCTTAGCACATGACAATCCATTTAACTGTGATATCATTTTTGTACAATTGTAATTACAGATCAGTGAGTTTTTGTATTAGTGGGTTATGGCTTATCAGAAACACAAACTTCTCATTTAGTTTTGCCCATACTGCCTTAACATTATTCAACTCTCAAAAGCCACAAGGTGGGTGTATGTTTCCAACACACAAAAAAAAAAAAAAAAACCCAACTGCCTTAACATCGGTGCTGTTAGTTTATACTCCAATATAATACACTTTATATAAAGGGAATATTTGTGAGTGCAGTTCACCTGTTGCTGTTAATTCTGGTTCATGTTTTTGAAAAGGGAAAAAGACAAATATAAGAAAAGCATGATGTGTGTCCTTCACTTTTCAAAAGTCAACTTTCAGCCTTTTTGTCTGGATGTCTGCATAGGTCTAAGTGTGTGTGTGTGTGTGTGTGTGTGTGTGTGTGTGTGTGTGTGTTTTGTATCTCACCAAGTGTATCAGTACTCCCACCTGTGGTTGTGTGCTGCTTGCTGCTTCGCGCACAGACAACAGTAAGAGGTTAATGGTAGTCGCAAAAACATTCCTGCATAAAAAAAAAAAGAAACACAATTCGAAGCTGCACAAAATGGACACTGTTTATATATTTCAATTCTTGTTTTTTTTTTCTTTATTGTTGTTTATTTTATTAAAGAGACCTTTAATCTCTCTACTTCTGTGTTAATTCTAACAAGACAAACTGGAATGCTTTTAATTCAGCAGATGTAATAATAGTTGAACCAATTCTGTAAAAGCTTCATTCTTACCATTTCATAGTTTCTCGGATTTCGGAAGAGAACTAGAGTTTAGTAGTGCTTTGGCTTTTCCAGGCCCTTTCACTGCACTGAATAAAATGCAGCTTTGAAGCTCTTTGGCTTTTTTACATTTTTCATTTTTTTGAATAACCTGTTACTAGTTAGGGTAGGCATGACTATTAAAAAATGTGCGTTTAAATTGTACGGTTTATGAAGCTATGAGTAAGATTAGCTGACATGCGTGGAGATTTGATCTTTGTTGTCTGTGAGAGTTTCAGTATTAATTGTCACTGCGTCTGCGTGTAGGTGTAACCTGTTATCAGCAGCCAGTCAAAAACAGAACACTGAATTTCACTCTATGTTTTATTAATAAAATCGCTTATATTGTCCTGACACCAGGACGGCTTCGTATTGCTTTGAAATTCCTTTAATTATTCTCTTTCTTACTCATCTGTTTTGTTTTTATGGCTCAAAGTTAAAAAAAGGAAATGCTTCTCAACAAAAATCTAGTGATGTCTGTGAAAGGAGTAACAGCAGGTATTGATATATTGTTAAGGCAAATTGTGTGATCCTGATCCAACGAAAACAAAGCAATATTCGTTCAAAAAGCTCCATTTATAATGAAAAAAGCAAAAAAGCAAAAAAAAAAAGGATTTGGTTGCATTGTATTTCCTCTCCTGCTGTGAGTTATATCATACAGCAGCAGTGTATCATCTGTGATTCCATTTAAGACCTAATTACAGTTCTAAAGTTTACTGTGTGCTCTGTCATTCTGTTATTGTGTCTGATTTAGCAGGATTGAGTCGAACAAATGCGCTGGCCACAGCCCTTCTCTCTGCACTTAACCACGGAGCCATCAAACACTCCTCTGCGCTCGCTTCTGTCACCTTCAAATGACTAATTTAGATTAAAAAAACAGTTGTATGTGTGTGTGTGTGTGTGTGTGTGTGTATATATTTCATATCATGACATGGAAATAAATAGATTTACTATCTTTTCTTTTTAAGCTGCTCACTTATAAGCATACAAATGGAATCAAACATACTTTTAAGACTGTAATAGAACACTATCATTTTGTTGACCAACAAATTGATATTATTCACTTTTAATAAATAACCAAATTCATAAGAACATCAGATGTGTGAATTGGATCGAATAGTGTGTTTTTTTTTTGGGGGGGGATAATGATCTTACAGTTGAAACCCTAGAGTAATTAATATATATATATATATTTATTTATTTTTTTCCCAATTATTTTATTGATAAAGGTAAATGTCTTGTAGTTGTTTTTATATAAATAAATCCTGAAGTCATTTTGAAACTGATGGTTTAGATGATATTAGAGACACTCGGGGGAAATTTGACTCTCAAACATGTTCTTTCACAACCCACTCAGTTTCATAGGAAAAATCTTTAACCTTTTCAGCTCTAACAAATGCCCATCAAAGTGAGAGAGTGACTGTGTGTGTGTGTGTGTGTGTGTGAGTGTAGAAGTGAGTGAGTGAGTGAGTGAGCAATGTTTTTTCAGGCCATACACTGTTTTGACATTATTTCAACACGAAGGCACATAAAATTAAGTTACCCTGTATGATTTGTATTTTTTCAGTTAAAATACATAAACTGGGGATGTTTGATTTTATACCTGACATTGTGACACATTTATCATTCCTGTGTTGTCAGGGTTAGTTCTTGATAAAGCTGAACGTGTGGGCAGATCCATGAGATTGTGCATCAGTTTTTCTTTTCTTTTTTTTTTCTTCCAGAGACTCCGTTTTAAGAGATGTTAACATGATTTTATTAGTCATTTATGACAAGGATTTGAATGAGAGGCTAGTTGTAGAATGTGCGGTGAAATTTACATGTAAGTTGTCTTTTACTCTTAGTTTGATATTATTATTATTATTAATGTTCTTATTTGTCCTTCTTTGAGATTTCTCATTGTTACAAGTCTGTGCCTGTAATTTGAAGATAACACATGACTTAAAGTATATTTATATGTTTGTGTGTATATATATATATATATATATATATATATATATCAAATGTTGCATATATTTCTTGTAATTCATATTTCTGTATATTCATTACAAAGGTCAAATTCTTGTTAAAATGTGTTCTAATTGCTTATATTGTTGTAATGTTATCATCTTTAACTCAGTATGATGTCCACATTATAAAGTAGCCTTCCTTATTCTACACAGCTCTCAGGTTTGTACACACCTGATTGTTTTTTAAATCAAACTTTGCACATTTGATCTTGTGCCATTTTAAAATGTTCATTTTGACTTGTGAGCTGTACTTGGTTGGAAGACAGATATTAGCCTCCCACTTCCTGTTTAAGGCTGTGTTGTTTACCATTCAAAGGTGCTATATTTTTAACCTTGTAACCAGTTGTCCGTCTCAGACATTGAATGTGAACTCACTTTCTGATCTACAAGTTCAACTACAAGAACCATGATCAAGCAGAGAGGAAAAAGAAATTCTTTGATTTGGCCACAATATAAGCATGCAGCTAATTGAATTTGATGATGTTTAGAGATGAAGATGATTAAAGAGGGAGTGCCGTCTGTTTGTCAGTCAGAATTTCAGAAGTAGACGGCGATCTTACAGTAGTGAACACAGTAGTGAAAGAAGTCGTAGTCATTAGGAAACAGTATCACGTGTCTCTGATAACTCAATGCAATAGTGGAGTACAGATTTCATTTATACTTGTGACATGAAATAAAACTTCAATGAAATAAATCTCTTCACATTTTCTGATCGTTTTTTTCAACCATTACTTGTATGTTTCATTTTCTCTCTCTTTCTCGCTCTGTCTTTCCTGCACTCACTCTCATTAATTCAAGTAACTGATTAATTACTTTCTGGTAGTTTTCACACACACACACACACACATACATCAATCACACCTCTTCCACCCACTCATAAACCAGATATTTTTTTTCCTTCGTTGACCTGCTTGTATCCACCACCATAGAAGAGGTATTACTAATCACCAAGATCTGACGCTGACTCAAGTACTGGATGTGTGCTTTTTAAACTGATTTGCTAGTTAGTGCCAATGAAGCACCAGCTTTTTTTTGCACCTTTGTCATATGCTTATCATCATTACCGAACAAGTGATGTGCAAGACACCAGTGTAATATTTTGAAGGAGAACTGTGCAAAACAGGACTTTGTGGAGCTGTACACCTGGGGTTTTTAAATGTTGTTAAACTGCTTTTTTTTTTTCATATTTTTGCATATTTAACCTGAGTTTGACTGGTCACTTAAACTCAGTAGGTTTAAAACAAAACCTCCTAAGCTAATGTGTTCTGTTAGTGGACGGTTCAGGAATAAAGACTACTGTGGCTTTAATAAATAGGCAGAATATAGTCATACACATTTAAATAATTGTAGCTTATATTTGAGTCATTAGAATATAAACGTATATAACATATGAGCTCAATATGGTATAAGTTCCTCTGCTGTAGATGAAATGATCACTTATGCCACTGGGGCATGACTACACAAGACCTCTGGATTGTGCTGTGTGTGTCTGGCACCAGGACATTGGCAGCAGATCCTTTGGGTGATCCTTGTAAGGTGGGGCCTCTGGGGAGTTTGGAGGCCGGGTCTGCGGTCTTGGGCTCTTTGCCTGCTTTGCCCTGTGCTCAGTGTGCTGTGATGCACTGGGTGTTCTGATGCCTTTCTATCATAGCCAGCTTAGATTTTTTTCAGCAATTTGTGCTACATTAGCTTTTCTGTGGGATCGAACCAAGGGCTGGCCTTTGGTTGCCACAGGTATTGGGTACCCATGACCCTGTCACTAGTTTACTGGTATATAATCAATGATCAGTGTTAATGCATTTAATGTTACATGGTGTTAATGTCATGGCTGATCCTGAACATTACCAAAGCCTTTGATATGTTTCATGAGCCAGTATTGAGGACAGAAGAGAGTGAAATGCTCATCGCTGTCATATTTCTCAGTCTTGTCTAATTATACACAACCTTGTAGCCTAAATAAACAGCTCACAAGTGTCCTATCTGTACATTTCTTAATCAGTCAGGATTGATCCTACAAGATGATATAATTAGAATCCATTTCTTAGTATGTTTTTAATTTTTTTTACATAAAATATTAATATTAAAACTCTAATTAAACCCTAGATCATGCTTAATATCAGAATTTAATGATCATTGAGATCATTAAAGCTTCATATGGAGAATGATGCACATTGAATGTGTGAATGTTGCATGTGTTTATTTTTATGCATGTTTTAAGATTTTGGTGGGGACTAAATGTGACAGTTTTGACCTTGCAGGGACATTTGGCTGGCCTCTATGAGGACAACTGCTTAGCTCATAATTATGTCAATGAAATGTCCTTACAAGGAAAATAAGCTGTGTGAGTGAGTGTGTGTGTGGGCACGCCTGTGTCTTTGTTCGTGTTAAAGTATCCAGGACACTCTTGATTGCAGTGTCAAGTTTCATACCATGTACTGAAAAAAAGCTCCTTTTATATACTGCTGTATATTTTCATCTGCTTTCATATTTGGAGGCTAATAAATGATATAGATCATATATTCATTTGTAATATTCTTGCAAGCATTAAACCAGAATGCGTATATTTAAACCTTTCCATTTCTAAATGCTTTTCCTGTTAATTTTTTAAGTGTTTATCACGTTCTGCTTTCAGGATGTGGGCTTTGAGACTAATTGTTGCCGATAAACCGAAAATGTGTCTCGTGTTAATGAGTTAGTAGGAAAGGGGAAACAGCAAAAAAAAGATGTGGCTAAAATCACAAACGAGAACAAGCGTGTCGAGGGGTCTAGAAAACTGAATAATGCAAATTGAACAAGGTGTGAGTTATGTGCAGTAGTGTTTGAAGCTTAAAGCGGGGAGCTAATCCTTGATGTGGGATTATGACTTTCTACATGACGTGTTTTGCAGGCATGAATTCTGTATGTAATGGAAAATCTGTTTTCACAGAGTAATCTGCCACACAAGGCTACTTCTCCTGCATTGTATTTGTATAGTGCAATACAGTTTAGGCTAGGACATTTAAAATGCTTTTTATTTTGGTTGGTAAGGAGAAGAAAGAAAAAGCGAAAGGAAAAAAGAAAAGGAAACTTGGGCATATGATAGTAGCACCTATGGCTGTGAAACCTCAGCCCTGCGATTTCAGCCGTGTCTATAGCACAGGGGGAAATGACTCTATACAGGTGCTACAGCTCGGGGCCAGCTGGTCCTGATATTTCCTAGAATAATGATTGCTGTAGTGAATAGGTGCTGATGGTAACCCGGTGTGTTTCTTTTGCACAGGTCGCCAGAGAAAGTCCTGATCAGCCACAAGTGTTTTAACAAACCTGAGGACAAGTTCAAGTCAGGTATCCATGTTTTGGATTGCTGCATTTATTATTATTTTTATCTCTATTTGTTCTATATCTATAGCTATCTATCTCTAACTGTATGCCTGTGTATATATGAGCAACAAATAATCAAGATGGTGAACATAATGAGTCGATGTGAAACCCTGATACTACTGATAACCGAAGCTGATTGTAAGAAGCTAATTGGTTATAATAAATATTACCCTGAAAAAAAAAGATGAAACATCCTCAGCGTGACATTTGTCTCTTTCTGTGGTTGGCGTCAAATAAGTGTTTGTTTTAACGGTGTGTTTACATTTGATGTGTCCTCCTACTTGTCTACCAGTTTAGAGCAGAGTGGTTGAGCTGTGGTTTAGAAGAAGACTATGCATTCCCAGACTCTATGGGGACGCGTGTAACGTTTTCAAATGTCACTCTTTCTCTCTGTCTCTCTCTCTCTCTCTCTCTCACTCACTCACACGCACACACACAACTACGCCCACATTATCAGGCACATGCTTAGCTGAAAGCTGCAAGTTTTTAAAAATATTGATAGAAGTATGTTTTGCAGAGCAAAGAAGTACTTTTGTCTTTACAAATCCCTTAACAGTTTTATTGCCTCTGAAAAGGTAATTTATTTAATGTCATTTTTGAAGCCATTGACCTTACTCTCCACAGCATTAAAAATGTGCTCTTTCCTACTGACAAAGTAATGCAGGGTAAAGATAAAAAAACATCTAAGGCCAAATGATTTTCTTTTTTTAATTTATGGCATCTATAACTTTTGCACGGGTCTGTACTGTGCAATAGGTGCTGTTGTATTATTCCTCTGCAATCACAGGGTAACCTTGAAACTAATCAAATATTTAAACAGTAATAAATGACTTTATGCACATTATGTAATACAAATGCGCAAGTCCCAGTTTCATGAACTATAGTGAACAGTCATGCACACTGTAAACAGTAACAGCTTCTACATGTGAAATATACATGATCATATTTGATCATTTATTACATAATGTATTAATTTTACCATGTATAAAATGTTCATGCTCTTAAACATAGAGAGGTATTGTAGAAATGAGCAGATAGTCAGGAGTATCATTGCTGGAGTATTTAAGACTAAACCAGCCTCAAGATGGATGATTAAAGGTCAGGATATTATCACAGAGCTCATCATGGTCACGAACTGCTGTTTAAGTAGAAATCAGCTTCACATTTTAGATTTCTGCAGCTTATATTCTTTACACAGATCATCAGGGTTTTATTTGTTGTACCGAATGCTCTGGGACTCTTCAGGTTTTCAGAGACCATGTGTGCACATTTTAACAAATAGGTCCTCGCCTCGAGAGAAATTTCTGAATCTGATGAGTAACAGATTCCTCTTCTTCAGCATACCGGTATTACTGATCATCAGGAGCAGGGAATTACAGTGTGCTTAGTGTCAGCCTCAGACACACTGCCTACACGTACACTTTGTGCTTATAAATATGAGCAGTCATAACTCTTTCATGCATAAATAATTTATACAGACAATTTATATTTTCTCTTTATAAGCTTACAATTACATCTTGTATTAATTATGATTTGCTATACATATTACTTATATTAAAGGACTGTCCAGTGTGACTGAATTAAGAAAAGAAATTACAAGGTTTTCTTTAATGTACAGTATTTAACAATTTAACAATTTGTCTTCAGGTCCCAAAATATAAATATTTTTTATTTTGTTATACTACAGTAATGTTCTTAAGTGTGATAAGCTGTGATATTAGAGCATGTCCATAATTGTGCAAACTAACAATAAAAAGTATGAAAAGTGTTGATTAGAAAAAAAAGATATCTTAAAAAGTAAAAATGTTTTTCAGACACCACAAATTACCGAACATACCAAGCATTTTTTTTTGTTTGTTTGTTTTTGAAACGCCGTTTGCAAATAAAGCTAATGTCTGGAAGAAGGTTTGGTCCCTGTGATGAACTCGCATTGGACTTCAAGTCAGGAGTTGAGTTAGGCCATGCAAGGCCTTTCTTGAGTTATTTTGGATGTGTGTTTGGATGTGTGCTGAAGTGTCCAACATCTCCCCACAATTCAGTATCTGGACCCATGAGGTTACATTTTCCTCTATAGTGTACTGGTAGAGCATTGCATTCATGTTGCATTGATGTCATGTTAGGCTCCAGTACTGTTTGAAGAGAAGCAGCTCTGTATCACGATGCTCTTATCTCCAGACTTCACTGTGGGTCTGTGGTGTTCTTGGACTCATTTGTTCAACCCCTCCATCTTTATTCTAATATTTTCTAATATTTTCCATCTAAATGCATTTAGATGCACGTTGCTATGTTTGGGTTTGTAGCAGAGGGGCTGTATGAGCTGTAGGAACTGAGATGTTTGTGGTGCACTTTATTGCTTATGCTTCTCTGTGTAATTATTGCTCCTGCTGCTTTTCAGATCATCATGCAGTTCTTTTCCAGTGACTACTGGGATTCTCCCTTCCCTTCCTTATCATTAGTCTGAGAGTGCAATGTGAAATCTTCTGTGGTTCACCCGATAAGGAATGATCGGTGGTGGTTCCATTAACCTTCCACCTGCATGCTATTGAAACACTTGCAGTGATATGGATGTTTAAGACATTTGCTGTTATCCTGTGGCTTTTTCATTTCATTGTGTGTGTTTTTTTTTTAAATAATATCACTAAAGAAGCATGTTAAAAGCTCCAAAATCATCCAAAATTCTGTAGATATATTAGATTAATCTGAAAAATAACACATATATAACTGGCAGAGCTGAAACAAATTACTTCTTCTTCATCTTCTCCTTCTTCTTATTATTATACATAAAAAGGGAACATTTGGTTGGCTGGATTAAACAGAAATTCTTATGCACAGAGTATATAAAAATAGTTTGTTTCTCATTAAAACATTATTTCATTGCTTTCACTACATTATAACAATAGATTTGCTTAAACTGCAAAGTTTGATCTGTTGATCAAGTATTAACATGAACCAATGACTTTGTATTGTCTAATCATAGTGGCACAGTGGGTAGTGTTGCTGCCTCCCAGCTAAAGGGTCCTGTTTTTGATTGTGAGCATGGGTGACTGTGTGTGGAGTTTGATTTGATTCTATGTCTTTGAATCTAAACCAATTACATTAAAACCACCTAAGTTTTGGGTTCCCCTTGTGGTTCCCCTTGTGATTCCCCTTGGGGTGCGGCACTGCAGGGCCACATGGGGTGCTCTGGTGTCTGGCACCAGAACATTGGCAGTGGTATCGAACATTTTGATCCTCCACTAACAATAAGGGCATTTTTCAAATTAGGGCCCCAGGATTATTTGTGAGAACTCTTGACCGAAAGTCTGGTTCATTTTGATCAGTGAGAAGACAATCATTTCAGGCTCGGGACCCATGTTCGCTTAAAGGAGTGGTCTCGGCCACAGTACAACTTAATCATGTACAAATTTAATCAGCCATGGAAGACAATCGTACCTGACGAAGGAAGTAGATTTCTGTTTAGACGAGACATTATTTGTGTCGTCATATGTCATCCTTTGACTTACAAAGCCAGAGCTGATAAAATAGAACGGCACACAGAACATTTCTCTTTACATTTTTTCTGAAATAACAATAATATTAGGGATTGCATGAAAGTTCACTTACTTGTTCTCTTCTTCTCTTGTGTGGTGGCTCACAAACCAAATAAATGCATATTGCCATCTGCTGTATCAGAGAGTGTACACTTCGCACGTGAACCAGAGAATGGAGAACAAAAACAATGTAAATTCTGGCCTGCGTGGGAGAACGGAGTGGGAGCAGTAGTTCCTGGTCACGCTAAAAATCTGTCCTGCCCATTATGATGATGATGTTTTTTTTGTTTTTTTGTGGGATTAGGGAATTGACAGAATAAATGCATAGAACACATAATTCCATAGTGAAGAACAATAACAATCAGATAGAGTATTCAGTCATAAAGACATACATATACAGTATATTCACTGAGTGGAAAGTTAACAAAACAATTTTACATGTTGTCCGTGTATTTATTCCACAGAAGGCCTTGATTTATAGGATTATGGGGCTGATAAATAATGTCATTACAATAATCATCATGATTGGTTTAAATATACAGTGACACATGCTTTATACATGCTTAATGACGCTAATAGCCATAAATAGCCATCATCACCTGGGGAAGGTTCGTGCGACGGACTGTTAGAATTACAATGAGACAATTTATGGAAACCTAATCCGTTTTTGTTTTTTAAACCTTACGTGCTTGACAAATGTGGATTTTGCAGTTCCTGTTTTAATTGTCATTTCATCTTCCTATTTGGTATCTGTAAATTCATACCATTTGCTAGAAAAGAGTTATTTTCACACTTTGGCCAGTCCCAGATTTTTACTTACAAATCTCTCTCTCTCTCTCTCTCTCTCTCTCTCTCTCGTATTTCCTTCACTGGACAATCCTATTGTGTTTTCTGTTGATTGTTTTTTTTTTGTCCTCACTGACTTTTTTCAGACAATTTGCATAATGGGAATTTAGATTTGGGTTCACTTGTATGGGAAAAATTGATAATTGACATTTTGCACTGGAAAACCCCCCCCAGTGAAATCTGATGAAATGGTCACCTGTGTTGCACTGCGGGCTTCATGAGGCCTTCTGCTTGACTAATTCTCCTCACTGCGTTTGACGCAAAAATCTAAAATAAAAATTAGGAAGTGGCTTTAGGTTAACAACTTGGCAATATCTTGGTGATATCCGTCATGTCAGGGAAAGCACAGAGCTAATGTCACAGAAGTGAAATCATCAAGGTTAAGGTTGTTAAAGATCAGAATTCATATACAGATGGAATTTTTGTTTTGGCTTTATATTAAGCACTGGGTGGGAAGGTAGTCTGAAAACCACAATCGAGTGAAAGTATTCTTATTTTACAGTTTCACGTAGAAGTAAAAGCAGCCTTCAAAACTAACATGGGCAATTTAAAGACTGTGTGGAAAGACTACTGAATATAGTTTGGTTTCAGGTGAATCATTTCTGAACAAGGCTTTCATTTGAAGTGTCCTGCCGAATTGTAAAGATGTTGGTCAAAAAAAAACCCAACAACAACGTTGATTAACAGATGAGTAGTGAAGCGGCTGTGAGCATCAGAAAGATAAAAACGCATGATTAGGCATATGCAAGTAAACTGAGTGTTCTGCTCAAGCATTTCTGATTAGTATTATTATTATTACTACATGAAACTCTCCGACACAAGTCTGTCATGTAACACTGACAATGATCTGGACCAATTTAATCTCATTATTATTATATAGCACTGAAACAATAAGGAAGAACCTGTACACCACATCTCTTCCTGACCGCTCCCTTTCCCATGACTCGGCAAAAAAAAAAAAAAAAACATACTCACAGGAAGTCGTGTGACTTCCAAGCAGTATGACACTATATATTGTGTTTTTTTTTTTTTTTACACATTTGTACTAGCACTCCACTCTGGCCAACCCGATGACCTCTTCATCTAAATTGGCATATTATGATGACAGGAAAGCGCCATTTTATATTATAACCGGGATGTTATCTCAATGGTTCTGAGTGGCAATGTGTCATTGTGATCCCTTTGTGTTTAAGAGTATAAGTGAACACGGGGAAAAATGTCAGACAGACATCTAGGAGCCAACGCACGTGTGATACAGATATGATGACTATCTGTTTACAGGCTGCTGAAACCCACCTCAAAAAAAAAAAGGAGAAAAAAAAAAAACTGAGGTGACTCATGGCATTGAGACACATCCTGACAAATTAACCCCGTCCTTACACAACGGCAGACAATGTTGTGTGCGCTGACTTAAGGCGCCAACATTTGACAGATCATCAAAATGATTTGAAGTGCCGTCATTCTGCCTTTAAGGTGTACATTGTCAAGGATTTGCCTAATTTTATTCTGCTGCAGTTTACACTGTGGGGAAAACAAAGATGTGCTAATACCTCTGTGGCAAACAAATATTACTCGAGCATGACGTGGGCTTTCACCTGCATGCTAATGGTTTGTGCATAACGTTATTTGAGTTTCTGTGCAGTCAGGAAGAGTTTCTGCTTCACCATATACCGGTATGATTTGGTACAATTTGTTTTTGTCATGAGCTGAACGGGACCAATCATATTCACCTTCACTTATAAGATGATACTCGCCAACCACCCCATGACGAGTGATTCAGTGTTCTCCTGTCCCGCCTGCTGTTTTTTATTGGGCTTATTAAGGTCATTATCTTGAGACAGTAGTCTGACTTTTGTTTATTCATCTACAGAAGTGGTGGGAGTGAGAGTGAGAGAGAGTGAGAGAGAAAAAGAGTGGGGGCAGAGGAAGTCAGGAAGAAGCAGAAAGAAGAGAGAGAGAAACTGTCTCAGTGCCAGTGAGAGCGCGGATTGCCCGGGGCGACATTTACACGCCCTGACATGTTCAGCTGCCTTTGCTCGCCCTCCTTGTGGCTTTGTCCAGCGCTGTGTAAACAAAAGGTGCAAAAGGTGCACCGTGCATCAGGTGCTGCTGCGCTGAGAATAGACTTTACTCAGCTTTGTCTGAAACTCAGAAACACCCCTGACCCCACCACGCTCTCTTCCTCCCTTTCTTTACCCTCTGCTTCAAGCATGACGCAAGGATTAGACAGTCGCAGCACTGGAAGCACCTAAGCATTCACCATTATGCCTATTGTTCTCACTAAACTGTTTGTCTTGACTTATTGCAGGGCCATATGGTTGCCTCTGATTAACATCTCAAACTATTCACTGTGACAAAAGTTTGATTAGATTGAGACAAGCGAGCACAGACAGTATGTAAGGATGATAAACTGCCTCTCAACATCAGTCTCACAATTGCGAATTCATGCAGAACTTATCACCTAGCTGTGATTAAACAATAAACAATAAAACTGTTCCTTCATGGTTTTGGTTAGTTGTTTCCTGGAAGTCTGAAGTCAAACATTATTCTCTTATTCTGTTAATATTCTTCTAATTTTTATGGAAAATTGGTTTCAGGTTTTCACATTATGAGTTTTATGGCCGGGCAAAGCGGAGCAAACAAGGGAATCTGAGATAAGCAGTTCAGTGGAGGAATTAGACACAGCGTGAAAGAGATTGACGTCCAGCAGGAGGAACATACGCTTCTGACACGCCTTATTTCAAAATGATTTATTTATAGCTCAGTTATCCACAAGAAGACTGAACTGTGGACAGATTTTACTACATTAAAAAAAAGTATTGCAATATACTGTACTTAGTTTCCAGGAATATTTTGGATAAAAAAGTCTTCCGTCAGCTGTGTAAGCAAAGTGGCTTTGAAGCTCTAGGAGGTGAAACGAGTTGATATTCATCAGAAGTACTTTGTTTGCTCAACTGATTAAGGACTTTTCTTGAAATGTCCTGTTTCTCGGGAAACTAGCTCTAAACTACTAGTGAAACACTTTTGAAAATGCTTTATTCATCCAACCTAGCTAGATAGCTACAGTATATATCAGCATTCGTAATACACAAAGGCTACAAAACTACAGTAAGTGTTTTGACTTTACATTACACAAAATGAAACGATGCCTTACACAGCTTAAAGTGTCGCGATTCTGGGTGTCTGACTCATCTCTCAAGCTCAACAAAAGGGCTTCTTCAGCCTTGGTGTTCCAATATTCTTTAAACCCTTTTATGCACACTCATTAACACACTATTAGGACTACCCTAATACACAGGGTGTGGGCAAGCAGCAGATCCTCCCTGTCATCCTCTGCCTCATTAAGTTAGGGCTTTGGTCATTTTAAGTAAGACTGTGTCCAGTATGGCAGGAGTCTGCTGGCAGGAGTGCAACCTGAAGTGGTCTTATGCTGTTGTTGCCCGTCAACCTTAAGTTTTGTTACATTGTGTATTCTGAGATGTTTTTACTTTCTCAACAAGTCGTTTCACCCGGGAGAACTTTGGTTTGTCGTGATGTTTGTTTTGTGCCAGACTCCACTGATAAAAAAAAAAAAAAAAAAGATTAAGAAAAAATTTTTGTTTGTTACATTTTTTGTTTTTTCTTACATTTGTGTAGGACTGAAGAGTCTTAAACTTTGTGAATTTTGTCTGGAAAGTATATTCTATAAAATTTAGCTTTTACCCTGAATATTAAAACATTTAGGCACTGGAGCATTTAAAACTCTAATAATTATTATTATTATTATTATTATTATTATTTCAGAAATACTTTTTAAACATGTTCTTTTTCACTTATGGACAATCCATTTACAGAAATGTGTATACATGTAATTCTGTAGAAATAAACTAGACTTCATATCATGCATGCAAGGGTTAAAGAAGAAGTAGAACGCAATGTCATGGTGTCAAAATATGGCGGATGCTGTGTTTTCAGTCTGCCAACGAAATGGGATGACTCACGTCATACAGACTAATGTCTACACACTCTCTCATTTGCTCACTCACTCACTCACTCACTCAGACAGTCCTCTTTTTGACCCTCTTACCAATCTACACAACACACACACACATTTCTAATTAATTCCCTTCAATGGCTTATTGTTTCATATAGTCTCCGGCTTGTTCAGCAGTAGATATTGACATATTGGTTTGCTCATGCTAATTTTTTTTACTGCCACATCATATAAAAGGTGTAATTGATGTTATCTAGTACTTTAATTGTATAAAAAAAATTAAAAAAAATTCTATGAATAAATTTCCTTGTATTTTCTGATCTTTTGACCTTGTTTACATAGAACTTAGAGTTAATTCACATCATCTTTTCTAAAATCCTGCATTGATCCATCTAGGTACAAACACTAGGAGCATTTATGTTGACAAGCTGAAGTCACCTGAACTTTATACCTGCTTAAAATAACCCTGCCTAGATCAGCCAATTAGCAGACTGCAGTACACAGTGACTCACAGCTCTGGTATACCCGCACGCACTCACGTTGTCCGACAGTTCCCTGAGTTGTGCTGATGTACACAAAGCACACAAGCCTGGGTTGGTCACAGGGTGATGTTCAAAAGAAAGAAGAAAATGTACTTACAGGATTATTATAACACTTAAGGACATTTCCATTTATATATATTTATACACACACACACACACACAAATGAGATTTTATACATAAATAATGAATTCAGTAATCAAATAAAAAAAATTGTTAAAAAGTTAATTACACAATTTATGGTAATTTACGACAACAATAAAAAATTGTTCTCCTAACATCAGTCAAAGATAAGTGTTACGTGAGCAGTGTTACAGGAGGAACCCTCAGGCCCTGGTGGTGTACTTGTTGACACTTCCTGGTGGGGATTTTTCAGGAGGAGTCCTTAGGTGACAGAATGAAAGAGGCTGTGGAATGACTAACACCCCTGGAAAGTACATGGCGTTCCCATCAGCAAGCCACTGCCCAAAGGTGACACAGGGGGCAAACAGCCCACAGGTGAGCAGGGTCATTGCCCTTAAGGAGTCTCTGGCAAAC
This sequence comes from Leiocassis micropogon, assembly GCA_028565275.1. Classification (NCBI taxonomy): domain Eukaryota; kingdom Metazoa; phylum Chordata; class Actinopteri; order Siluriformes; family Bagridae; genus Leiocassis; species Leiocassis micropogon. The sequence goes on from JAOVVA010000041.1 coordinate 7,590,321, forward strand.
CAGAGTGATTTTTTTTTTTCTCTTGAAGGTGTAATTCACACAGAAATGCTGACAGTGAATAATGATGGATGAAGCAAATAAGGGCGAGTCCGCATAATTTACAGTGGATCTTAACCTTCATTTGCTCCCTATTGCTTTCTCTGATTATAAGTGCTTTTCTGCTAAAGGAACTTTTTTTAAAAGGTTTGGAGGTTTTTATTGGTTCTTTGCACATGAGAGCTTTGACACCAAACTGAAATCACTTTTTTCATTGTGAGATTTCACAGGGTTCTTCAAAGAATATGAAGATAAAAAGCATTCCTGTCAGTCTTCATTTGATTAGTATTGTAGTATAGTATTGTAAAACAGAAAAGATAGTGTATGTCAATTTGGCCAAACAATGGCAAAAATTAAGACCATATATTTACTCTTGTAAAGGGGTGAGTGACACACTTTTTCCATGACTCCAGGGAGGGGCCTTCTTCTGCCTGTCCGAGTTGGAGTCTAATGAGACCAGCACAGCTCGGCTCAAACCACTTCTGCAGTCCCTGTTCTTCCTGGAAACATCTGTGTGTGTGTGTGTGTGTGTGTGTGTGTGTGTGTGAGAGAGAGAGAGAGAGAGAGAGAAATTTGTTTGTTTGGTTAATATCACCAGCTGTGCAAGTGCCAGGGTATAGCTTTAGATTATTTTTTGTGTTTGTGGATCTCTCAATGTGTGTGTGTGTGTGTGTGTGTGTGTGTGTAATTTGCCATAGGTTTGAATTGATAAAGGGATAAACCTCTTACTGAAGATTGATTGAATGATTTAACCTGTATGGAAAATGTCTTTACTGTAATTTTTTTTTAAGAATAAGCCTATGTACTTTTTTTTCTTATAATAATAAAAATAAAAACATTTTTTTATCAAATCCAAATTGTCGAGACTTTAATGTAGACTAGTTACAGCAGGTTGGAAATGGAATAAAGGAAGACATAAACTTATTATTCACATTTCAACAAAATCTTTGGTTCTTGTGTAGTACCAGTGGAAGCAGTAAAAAGAATCTCTGCTGAAGGTTTCCATTTTAAATATCAGGATGACCTAGAAAGCAGACAATGATAATGATGATGATGATCGGTTGAATCAGGAGTTAGAGCATGAAGCAGTATCCTCTGTAATGCTGTGACCTTCATACTTCTCCTACACACTACTGGAAATGAAGTCAGGAGTGCTTAAGCCAAATACAATACACAAACAATTTCTCACTTCCTAGTTCCCTGGGTTTCTCTTTCACTTTTGGACCTTCCTTTCACCTCTCGCCAACTGCTTTTAAGTGCGTATACTAACTCACGGTAACGGAGGAAAATGAGTGGATCATAATTTGTCTTCTAAAAGCCACACTCCTGAGATCAAGATTTAAGATTTGAAAATTTTGTATTATTCACACTTGTACGTCAGGACCCCACTTTTATCGATATACATTTAAAAAAATGAATATTCCTGACTGTTTACTTAATTCATGCTGCCGTGCTCCTTCCTAAGTACTGAACAATATTGTGTTCAATGGTGCTTTAAACCTAGTCGTTCAAAAGACAGATAGTGATTTTAATATCAGTCGGATTCCTCAGACAGAAACGGCCTGGGCTTTGACTAAACTGCAAACAAAATATAGTAAATATCATCTAATGTAAATCCTATTCAGTATCCTCAATCCTATTACTCTTGCTGTCTATAATCATCTTACATTGTGTATATAAATGCCTGTGTGTATTAAATATTAGTATCTTAGGATTATTGATTTGACTTACTTACTGTATTACATACCTACTTACAGAAGTATTTGGCTCCATGAATCCAAAACTTAATCAATTCTTACCAAAACCAATGTACCCCCAGGGGAACAATAAATAGAACAGCATTACAAAAAGTTTTGCGCTTGAATCAGCTGCCTGAATCAAAGTGCACAGCCATAAAGGGTGAACCAACTACTCATGTAAAAACACTGATAAATCAGTACACTGGTACAGTGGAAATTATATTGCTAAATAAATCAGCCACCATCAACACTAATATCCTTGAAGCATTCCATAAGAAGACCACAGAAACATCCATGTAGCACTTTTATAAAAAGTAAAAACTTTTTCCCTTGGTCCCATTTAAATTACAGTTTGTGACTGTTCTGTGCAAAAATCCCATGAGATCATATTTCCCCTATTCTAATGTTTGATGTGAACATAAACTGAACCACTTGACCTGTATCTGCATTATGTTGCTGCCACACAATTGATTGACTGAATAATATAATACGGTAATATTGTACTTGCATACTTTATTGTTGCTTATGGTATACGTGTTCAAATGATGGCACGGGGGCATAACCCTCACCAGGATGAAGCAGTTACAGAAAAGTGATTGAGTAAGTGAGTGAGTGAGTGAGTGAGTGTGTGTGTGTGTGTGTGTGTGTGTGTGTGTGTGTGTGCCTGCACTGCAGAGACAACAAGAAGCTCTTCACAAAGAACCAAGTGATTTTTTGTCCAATTTTCATTTGTCAAATGTTCGGTGTAAGAGCTTTCTTGCTTTGTGGCACACACTACAAAATTTTTCCCGGCTTGTAACTAACAGGAATGTCATCTCCACATAAGACAAACGATCCGGAGCTTTCCCACCTCTTCCGTATGGCTTATTCACATGAAGAGTAAGAGATCATCAGAGCCATTACTACTCACTTACTACTACTACTGCTACTATTAATACCACTATTAACATAATCAACAACAACGACAATAATAATAATAATAATAATAATAATAATTATTATTATTATTATTATTATTATTATTACATAATGCATTTTATAATAATAGTAATAATAATATAATAATTAGTATTATTATTATAATAATACTAAAAAGTATTATTTATGTAACAAGCAATAAAATTAATTTATTATTACTATTATTATTATTATTATTACCATCATTATTTTTATTCTGAAAAGTAAATGCAGCATTAATGGGCATAAATGAGAAGAAATTTTCAAAAAATATTTAATATAAAAAAATTATTAACAAATAAAATTACTAATTTGAGCCAGGATGAATGAATTAATTAATTCAAATGCATTCATTTTATGAAATACATTTATGTTTGTATCATATTCTGTATTGTAAAAAATGAGTACAGTACAGTAAAAATAATTTATTAACCTTTGGTAGTTGTTAGAAAACTCCTTGTCTTTATATTTGGATAATAGCATGAACAGTCTTAACAGAAAGGTGAATTAGTTCTTTTAAGGTCCAGGGCCTATTTTACACTCTGAGAATGAGAGGAAACTTATTTGTGTGTGATAAAATATTAGAAGGTGGGTAGTACTATGGAAAGTTTTGTGTGAATGAACTCAATAGAGGAAGACATTTGTCTGGGGTCTTTAACCACAGCATCCTGAGCAGACTGCCTCTTGTCTACAGCTCAGGGTTCGACTTTCTCTGCTTGTTGAAAGAGGGGGTTAATGCATCTGTGTGTCTTTCCAGGCAAAGAATGCAGATTTCCTGAATAATGTGGTCAAAACATTGAAACACGGCAAAGAGGTTTGGTTGGCCCACAGCAATAAGTAATGACAGTGGCACTTGTTGAAAGTGTATATACAGATTGTTGTACACCACAGGGGGATCTGAGTGTTTCTTCCAATGTTTATGTGCCCTCGGGAGTTTCAGAGTCACTTAGTAATCAGCATATGGCATCTTGCTCAGTGAGGAGCATGTTCTGATCTAATTGAACCACAAGTTTAGTTGAGAAATAAACATCGCTAAGACTTATGACATATGGCTAAACAAACCAGTGTTGTTATCCATAAACCCATATCAGCGTAATTCAGGCATGTTAAATGGTATAGTATCTTTTATGCAAAATTCACTTTTTACTTATTTTTAGAAATTCAGATGGGTTGAACAAACAAGAACAAAACAAAAACAAAATAATGTGAAAGATAATGTGCTTTATGTCCTTTTTCCATTTATGTATTGGCTAGGGTTTGAACAACCCAACTAGATTTCCCCCTGTTGTGGCTTTACAGTGGTGGTCAAAAGTATTGAGAAAAAAAGTGAATTTCAATGTTTGACATTTTCAGTAAAAAAACAAATAATGACAATCAAGACAATAAGAATACTTGTTACTTTATGCAATGACATTGCTATACAATAATCAATCAATATTAAGTATGAAGTCCTTTATTCTTCACAACCTAGATTTTGCTTATAGAGTCAAAAAAGATGTCTGCAGTACTCTGGTGTTACTTGCTCGGTCCATGTTGGTTGATTGCTTCCTGAAGGTCATGTACAGAAAACAGTTTCTTTACTGCAACACCCATATTCATTATTGTCCAACAGATTTCTATTGGGTTTAAGTCTGGAGATGACCCAGGCCATGGCTCTGAATACCAAAAGCTAAATATCATCTATCTATATCTAGCATATAGGCTAGAACTGATTAGTAAAAATGAACTGTTTTGTGCACAGGGAGAACTAACACGTGACATGTTGTCTTAATACTTTTGCCACTACTGTGTGTAAGAAGTTACCCTCCCCCGGCTTGTTGCTCAGTTCGGCTGTTCTCTGGCAGGGTGTGGCTCAGCAGCAGCTCATTTCCACAGACACTGAAACAGCACATTTAGAGAAAGAGTTAAAAAAATTGCGTTCTCTTTTAGTTGGAGAACTGACAGACAGGGAACGTCTGAGATTTATGCTAACTTGTTAGAGAAATAGTAAAATATGCAACCTTTAATATTGCTTGTGCTGATGATCCACATGGATGTTTGGGTTTCGATGTTTACAATAAACATCGTAAACAAGGCCTTAATGTGAGTACAGGGAGCTGCACAATTAGAGCGAAATTATTGTGTAAAATAAAAAATACAGACTGATTGAAGTTTGTCACATGCTAAAGAAGTAACTTTTTGACTTTCGTAAAAAATTACTAATGCCATATATCACTACTCCAAAATATGTACGTTTATACGTATCTTGAATACGTATAAACTTTCAAGTCTCTTTGTGGGACAACTGAGAAAATATCTAACAAAATGAGACAGATGGTTGTTCAGCAGGTCTCGAGTATTGGAAATAAAAATGCACATAAAAAAAAATGGTATTAAGAACAATCAGGGCTGTTTTTATTTAATAAAACCATATTAAAAGTCTGTTACAATTGAGAATTTACTAGATTTTGGATGCATTATCCTAGTAAGGGAGGCAAAAAATAATAATAATCACCACAAAAACCCTCACCAGTTTCAGAATTGCAGGTGCCTGCTCCATAATAACATGCAGTGTGGCAGGGCTTTATGAAAAAAAGACTTGAGAGCAACTTACAAAATACAGCACCTTCACTGATTATCTTTGAAATTGCAGTTAATTGGCAGATGAAACCAATCCATTGTATATCCATTGTAAAATATAGTGATGGGTCACTGATGCACTGATGCAATGTTTTGGGGATGTTATGCAATTGATTCAGGAAACATAAAGCTCATCAATCTAATTATTAATTAGATATTTAAGTGTAAAAATAGACAACCAATCTTCCAATCTTCATTTCATCATTTTTGTCTCAAAAACATGTACATTTTGCACTATTTCATACTTATATTACATATTACTTATTACACAGTTCACTGATCTTTACAGTCATTATTATACCTTTTTACTTGGGTCATACCTTATGCTATTATATTGCAGAATTTCTCAGTAATTCCATGTGCAATCTCAACCTGTGCAAGATTTTTATTTTATTTTATTGATATAACCTCTGTCCTTTCATATGTTATTTGTGTTTATTTGCTGTATGCACTTTATGTTAACTATAGAGTGTGCAACTTTAGCAGAAGAATACCACTTTTTCTCCTCTTCTCTCTCCCTGTCTCTCTCTCTGTCGAGCTACACATGTCACTCCTGAGCTGCCAGCTCAGTGATCCAGACCCCCTCTGCCCTCTGGATCTGTCTGACTCGTCCGGGTGTCCCGGTTCTGGTTGGAGACCTCATTAAATGGATGCCTCTTGTGGTCTGTTTGCTTCCTCTGCAGACATGCTGGGTTTACTCAGTGATTGGAGAATGAGCTCAACAATTGAGCCTCAGAGTAGATTCATTGCTCTGCTAAATTGAAAGAACCCAGTTAAGCTGGTTCAGGCACTTTGAAAGAATGTCTACAGTCAGCTCCTTGTAGCGCTGTATCAAACACATTCCACTGCACAGGGATTGAATAAATGATCAGAAATATTTCTGATCAGAAAAATGTATACTAGAAGAACATCAGCAAATTTTCTGTATCCTTCATGTTCCCTAAATGAATCAAATCATTTTCATGCCCAGTCACTCCACACCTCTTACCACTGACTTGTCTGAGATAAGTCAACTCACCATTAACTATTTTATATTTGAACCTAACATTTTCTTCAAAATGTACTGTGCCTATAATGTATTTTGTTCATTTTTTAAAATAGTAACTAGTGCACATACATATATAGTTAAAAAACATAAACAGTGAGATACTTTGGGAAAATAAGGCTTTGCATGGACTCAGTGCCTATTTGAGGTGATTGTTGGAATTTAAACCATCAGCAAATGCTCCAGAACAGTCACTAGCGTATATTACTCAGTCACTGAACTGAAAACTGGAAGACTGATAACTACAAGTCAAAAAAAATAGTTGACACTTCCTCAGTGGTTATCATTTTACAGTAAAGGATTCCAGTGAAAGTTGTTCAAGGAAACACTCTACAGACAGAAGCTTTCACAGATATTTTCCCTTCTCTCTCTCTCTGTGTGTTTGCTTCAAGCAGTTGAATTGGTCACTAATCCATTTTTTTAAATTATTTAAATCTGGTGGTTAATAAAATAAAAGAAAATGTATTAAAGTTTAAGATTATGAAAAGTCATAACCTCCCACATTAAACTGCATAATTTAATATTCATTAAATGAAATTCTAAACCTTGAACTGACAGCAGGTAGTTTGTGTTCATTTGTCTGTGTGAGTGTGTGTATGTGTGTGTGCCCTGCAATGGATTGGCACCCTGTCCAGGGTGTACCCTGCCTTGTACCCTAAGCCTCCTGGGATAGGCTCCAGGTCCCCGCGATCCTGAATACAGGATAAAGTGGTATAGAAGGTGAGTGAGTGATTCTTCACATTTACTGTAATACTCATAGACACACTCTGGAGGGATGAACCACAAAACCTACTCATCTCCAGTCATGTGTTTCTATATTTCTCTCTATGAGTGTGTGTCTGTGTGTGTGAGAAAGAGAGAGAGAGAGAGAGAGACAATGACTTGCCCAAAGCAGAGAATAGCTCAGCATAAGCTATATAATTATATCCACATGTTTATGCCAAGTTATGTGGAAGGTACCGTACTTTCCATGTCTTGTAGATTAGCTCTGATAGGCTGCCCAATTGGAGGAAGAGAGAGTTCTCTTTTTCATGTTAACACTCAAATTAGGGGGAGTGTCTGAGTTCGGTATTCTGTGCGTGCATGATATACAGGGCAAAGTTTCAGGTGTATTGTATTGTATTCATTTCAAAACAGAGCCTCTGCTCCTTTCTGCACATATATTGAAATAGAGTTAAATATTTTTTTTTCCGAAGATCTGATAAAATCCCTTGTTACAGATTGGCTTCCTTAAAAATATTTCAAATATTTTTAATCAGTTAGTGATAAAATTTTGATGGTTGCAGATGGGATTTTGGGCCAGCCTATAATAATGAATCTTTCGTTTATTTCACTTTCATTTTTTATTTGTACAGGTGTATCTGACCTCTTAAATAACTTTTTTTTTAAACTTTAACAACATTTAGGACCATATTTTTCTTGAAATACAGAAACACCAATATAAAAATGTACAGGTTAATGCAGTACCCTCCAGCAGCTTGTCCCTCTGTCTGCGCAAGACCTTTAAAATTACCTCACCTTCTGTCCTTTATGCTGCCCCTAAAGGCCCTTTTTTTTTTTTTTTACAGCTGGTATTAACATGCATCTCACGTGGTCAGACCACAAACGGTCAGCTCTGAGTACAAGAGCACATGGAGTCCTATGTGTCTCTAAGCCATGTGGTGAAACCGCATAGATAGGGAAGTGATCAGGAACACATGTGTACACACTAATATGTCACAACATTAAAGGACCTCCTAGTCACCAGTGTTACCTGGTTGTCATGCAAAATAGTGATGGTTAAAAAGCCAAGCAACGTTGTGTTGTTTGTTATACGCAAGAGGGTTTTATTGATCCATTCTTGTTCATGTGCTGTGTTGGAAACATAGTATTTTTTTTTTTAATTCTGTAGGCTTTAGGTCTGGATTATGGGTCTTAGTATGAACTTATGAAATATAAAATGATGTTGTTTGATGTTTAACCTACTTGTGAACATTCTAACAATTTTAACTAATTACAAAAAATGTGCATAAAAAGAGTTAGTAATTGGGTATATTTTAGTTTGGTAGTTTACATCGGTGGCCAAAAGTAAAAATGGTTTGACATTCTCAGTTTTATTAAATAATAACAATCAAGACAAGAAGAATAATTTCTTATTCAATATAAAGTATGTAAGTTCTTTATTCCTTAAAACTTGGATTTTTGCTGAATCTGGCTAAGCATAGAGTCAAAAAGCAGTACTCTGGTGTTACTCGCTCAGTCCACATCTGATTGATTACTTCCTGAGGATAATGTACAGAAGACAGTTTTTTGACTGCTACAATCTTATTCACTATTGTCCAAAAGTTTTCTATTGGGTTTAGGTCTGGAGATGACCCAGGCCATGCTCTAGAAGCTGAATACGTCTGTCACATAGTTTCTTACTAGTTTTTCAAGTAATTAACACAACTCTTGAGCTAGATAGGCTAGAACTGAGTTGTGAAATCACCCATTTTGTGCACAGGGAGAACTAACACATGACATGTCGTCTTAATACCTTTGGCCATGAAATGTTATTACAATGTTGTATTACATTGGCAGAGAAAAAACTGTGTTGGATTTTGTTACAGCTACGGGCTATTCAAAGTGATTTATTATCTACAGCTTAATGAAACGTTTTTTCTTACAAAGCCCCAAAGGTATGGAATAGCCTTCCAATTAATGTTCGGGACAGTTTTTAAGTCTTGGCTAAAGGCCTATTTATTTAGCCAAG
>JAOVVA010000041.1:7621417-7654268 GCA_028565275.1 Leiocassis micropogon
CAAAAGCATTCTAATTTAGCAGGCCTCTGTATTCTGCCTTACATTAACATTTTCCTGCCTTTAGTACCACAACTATTTAAAACATAAAGAGAAGGCAGTAGCTGAAAAAGCAATGAACACAATGAATTAATATGACAATAAAAGTAGATATATGAAAATAAAAATTTAGGTTAAGCAAACCAATTCACATTATAAACACACCTTGTCAAGAAGTAACATATTGCAAAACTATGCACAATTAATCATAAAATTAACCTGAATGGATGATTCAGGAGCTGAAGCTGATACGGCAGTCTAGTGGTCAGCACTGTGTGAACCCTCAACTTGGAGGCCTTACAACTCCAGGGTATACAAACTATCGCAGGACACACTCAATCACACATTAATTCACACACTACGGGCAATTTGAGGAACATCAATCAGATTAGGCTAATTGAAGTTTCCAAATTGCTGGTAGTGTGTGAGTGAGTGTGTGCTTGTGTGCCCTTGCAATGGATTGACCCCCAAGTCATCTGGCATGGGCTCCAGGCTTCCTGTGACCCTGTAAAGTATAGAGAAGAGTTGAGAGAGAGAGGGAGAGAGAGAGAGTGAATGAACTGAAATGTAAAAACTGACATTTTTATTATATGCAGGATATGGCCAAACATGGACATCTGTCTGTGACAACCATATTTGTATGTTGAGCATCCTATTTCAAAACCATGGCCAATATAAGATAGTTTGTCGCCTTTTTGCCGCTATAACAGCCACCACCCTTCTGGGAAGACATTCCACCAGATGTTGGAACATGGCTATGGGGATTTGCTCAGTCAGCCGCGGAAGCATTAATGAAGTTGGGGACTGAGGTGAGAACACCTGGTGTAGTGGGTCTCTCAATTTCAATTCATCCAACACAGAGGGGTTTAGTTAGGGTAGAAATCAGGGCTCTGTGCAACCCACTTTACACCAACCTTCTACACCGATCTTGGTAAATCAAGATTGGTTTCCCAAGCTCCTCCTCCTACCACTCCCATCATGCTGGAACATGTTGGGCCTCTGAAACTGCATTGCTAGATCATACAAATAAATCCAGACTGCTTCCAACTTTATAACAACAATTTGGGCCCATATATGAGTGTGATGCTCAGGTGTCCACAAACTTTTGGCCATATAGTGTATTATTCACAATTAACCACAATAACTGTCTCATGAAAGTATTCGTGATCAAACCACTGCTAACTAGGTAATTTTTGCATTTATTTATTTGTTTACCATACTTATCATACACTATATGGGCAAAAGTATGCGGACACCTGACATCTGCCTTCCCCAAATTAATGCCAAAAATTTGGAAGCATACAATTATGTAGGAAGACTTTGTATGGTCTATGATTAATTTTTTATTATACTGGTACTCAGCAACTGAATCTAAAGCAGTATGATAATGCCCCTGTGCACAAAATTGATTTGGAAGAGAGAAGTGGCTGACAGAGAGCCCTGACCTGAATGTACTTGGAATCCCGATTGTGCACAAGGCCTACAACATCAGTGCCCAACTTCACTAAAAACTCTGGTGAATGACTGGGCATAAAACCCCACAGCCACATTCCAAAATCCAGGAAAGGGATGCCCAAACTCCACATTAATGCCCATGGCTTGGAATGGGTTTTTCGAGGACATACGGGTGTGATAGTCTGGTGTCTACATACTTTTGTCCACATAGTGTATAGTAAAGTTTAACAAAAACAATACATAGTAACTGTAAATGACAACAGTTATAAAGGCTTAACCATGTCCATGGTGCATGTAAAACCAATTTCTCTCTTTTGCTCTAATCTCTTTGCAATTATCTCTTAACTACTGAAAGGCTTAATTATTAGTTCACTATAAAAAAAAAAAAAATATTGGACAGTCATAACAAGGAAAGCTGCCAGCATAAAATAGTGCAGTGTTACTATAGAATTTACATTGGTAGATATTATATTACAGTACATTGCTCTACATCCTATACTGTGCTGCTGAGCAGCAGTTCTTGGAAAGGAATGTCCTTAAACATTAAGGAACTTTTGAATGTTGAGTTATCTAACTGATTGGACTTGAAGATGTTTTGGGGGTTTTAAAGATGTTTCAGGTTTATTGTCACAGTAAAGAAACATGTTTCCCCCATACAATGAAAATCTTCCTTTGCATATTCATAGTTCACAATTCAGGGTTTGTTTGCAAGTACAGTAGTTGGTTTTCACTGTAGCCAAGCAGAAACAAACTTCAACAGTCAGTTAAAGACCAAGATTAGGTGGTGGCCTTGTTTGAAAAATAACCTGCAGCCAAACAGGTCCTCAGCAGATAAGACTGGGCACCCTTAGGGCTCTTTGGTCTTAGGGGTTTCTTCAATGATGCAGCCCATTGGACTGTAATTGAGCTTGATGAAGACTAGGACCCGACTCCAGACTCCCCAGATCCTTCTCTGATCGAGCATTCATGGGATGCTCTGAACAAATAATTCCAATCCACTGGGGCCACATCTTGCAGCCCACAGCACTTAAAGGTCCTGGTGCCAATGTCCTGGTGCCAGATACAAGAGCATACACGTCAGAAGTCTTGAGGAGTCATGCCATGAAGGGCCAGAGTTGTCCAGGTGACACAATACTGAGAATTATGTGTTGTGTTCTAATGTTATGGCTGTTTAGTGTAAGTACCTCCACCCAACTGATCTGCTTGCCACCACCCATAATTTTCAGTTAATAGTCTTGCCAGCTCGATTTCTCTCAGCTCTTGGGGGAAACTGGCAAGATCAGACCTGTTCCGGAAGTCTACAAAGTAAGTCATCATCAAACTCATGGTTTGCTAGGATGACTGCCTGGAAGAGATCCAAACACCAATTTGGTTTTGTACTAAAACAAAGAGGCCTGGATGGCCAGATGTTTGCCTGCAGGGTGAACCTCTGATGCTATGTCACAATGGACATCATGAGTCTCAATGACTCATTTACAACTATAAATGAGGAATTAAAGGGGTCTGAAGATGGCTCTCAACCAAGAGAAATGATCAGTGTAATGATAAACATTTGGGAACAAATGGAGACAAGTTCAGAAATTTTGATTGACACTACCATCCTAGAGACATCAAACGTCTCCCCGGAACGACATTAGGAATTAATGCCGAGCTATTTTTCTAATTTCTCATTTTATGTAAAACAGTGATTTCTTTTTTTAAAAATGTATAATGGCAACTTTGATAATTTCACTCAAATAAATAAATTATATATGTTTATTTTCCAGCTATAGATTTAGGTGGTAATATAAATTTTAGCACTGTGTGCATTTGAAAGTTTTTAACATAGTTTATGACAATGAGAATAAAAATATTGACACACTACAAACCAGATAATGGAAGCTAATAAAAAAAACATTTCCAATGTAAATGTTCTCTGGTGCTGGCCAGACCATGACACATAAATGCTGCATCGCTTCATTTTAGCCTCATTTTTTATAAGTTAAGTTGTGGGCCTGTGCGTTTTATATCATACATTTTATAGTGCTTAAAACATTTGTGCCTTTTTCCTAACATTGTTATTTATTAAAAACAAGATCAGATATATTTAGCCTTCTATAATGTCAGCACTTCAATAACAATACTTGACTTATAAAGGAACAATTCTATTGGCAGAACAAGTAAATCACAAAATACAGATATTTATATCACACAACCCTAACAATATTTTAAAAAGATATTTAAAAAATATTTTTAATATTAAATATTTTTTTAAATACTGTGCCATTCTTTTTAATCCTTACACACATCTTAATGTTATCCATTGTAGGAGAAATTGATAAACTACCAATAGGAAGCAGTATATTTCGTATGTAGGTGTCATATATAAAACATAGTTTTGATGTGACTCAATGCTGGTTTTCAGGCTGGGAGTGGGGAATGGGGGACGCGGGCTGTGGGTAGAAACCCCAATGTGTCCTGGATTTGAGTACATCAGTGATGGCCACAGGGAGGCATGTTGTCTGACACCCGCTTCCAGTGCATCGTCCTTCTTTGACCTGCACAAGTCCAACAGATAGATGGACAATGAATAGACAATGGAAAAGAAATTACTGTCAATATGCACAAATTCATTGCACTGGGACAACTGTGGAATAAGTTGTGATCTTCGTTTTACTTTACAGAAGAAAAAAAAAACTTTTTTCCTGTAGGTAACCAAAATTTAATATCTACAAGCAGACCATAAATACAGAGGGCTACATTGATTAGTGTGCCCTCTAGTGGATTAAAAACGTACAAGCATAGAACCGCATTTAGACTTAAGAAGAATAAAAAGAAATTGTATTAGAAATTGCATGATTATTAAAAAAAACACATGTTTTCTGTCAAACAAACAACTATGCAAACTTCTGTATATACTTTCATTACAATTAATTTAATTCTGCAATCTATATTTTGTATAGAGTTCAAGGGTCCTACAGTTCCTTGTGTCATAAAAATGGACTCAATCAACAAAGATGAACTTGTATGTGGTTGCACTTGTTTGAACACTATTATAAACTATATATTTAACATGGTTAGAACGACTTCTTCCCTATAGGGCAGACTCATCATCGTCATCATCATCATCATCCATACCGTTTTATCCTGTATACAGGTAAGACACAATATTCTGAAGATTGTATTCTTGATGAAATTGTGTGAACTATTCATGAAGTTTAATCAGTACTTGTAAGTGATTGCTCAAGTTAAAATCTCATAATATCATCAATGACACCTAATCCAATAAAAAAAAGCTAACCCCAAATTCTCTGCTGTAAAAACCCTTCATAATTTTGTAAACAACATACTGCATTCATAATACAGCTTTGTTCCCTTCAAATAAAAGGGGAAAAAAAACACTCCTCTGATTAAACTGGAGGGAGTTACATTCTACTTATTATACATTACTCAACTCACACTCATTCACCTTCTGTTTGTTCCTCTGTAAGTCCTGAATAAGTCACTTGGTTTACTACATTCCTTCCACAACCCTGCTTAACAAAAAGCTATTTTAGCATTCCACCACCTCGCCGTTTGTTCAACCACATGAAATGATTTGTAATGAAAGCCGACTCACAAGACATATTGAGTTTTAAAAGCATGAGGCATATTTGACCACTTGCACCCCTCATCACACACTATCTTCACGTGAAAGAAGTCAGCTGTGTGTGGAAAAGCCTACATGATTTAAATGCTTTTTTTCTGGGGCAAAAATAATCATTCTGTAAAAAAGAATAACTCCTAAAATAAACCGACCAGTCTAATAATTTGCATAAAGCTTGGTGGGAAAAAAATGGTGTGCATTTATTGGATTTATAATTAGAAGTAAAAGCTCCCGGGAATAGTGACCCCTGACAGATAGTCTTTTCACTGATGCTGTTCAGTTGCTGAGGCTGTCTCTAATATTGACAAATGTAATGAGAGCACTCAGACTACAATAGCACTGTCATTCTAAAAGCCCATGGGCCACCTTAGAAAACTCACACACTCCTGTTACAATTGCTGTCACAACACCACACAGGCTCACCAAGGACCAAGAGCCACAAACACATGTGGTCGTGAATAATGTTGCACCTCTGACACTAGTGTGTAGACTGCCAGGTCAAAAAAAATTCCAGTTGAATTCAAACAAGCAAATACTTAAAATTCTTTGACTGGAAAACTACTACAGTGTTTAATTTGATTAAACGGCAACCACAGATTATATCACCACTCCTTTGAGACTATACAGTGGGCACTATGCATGATGGGGGCATCGCTTTCATGTGCTCCCTTTCCTACCCTGATGCACTCATCGCACTGGAATAAGGTCAATCTGAATTCATAATTAATAGGGTTAATTAATTAAGGAGTAGCTCAGTGGTTAAGGCACTGGACTACTGATCGGAAGGTCCCAGGTCCAAATCCCACCTCCACCAAGTTGCCACTGTTGGGCATTTGAGCAAGTCCCTTAACCCTCATCCGCTCAGATGTACAGTATACTCACTCATTCACACATTGTCTATACCTCTTTATCCTGTATACAGTGTGTGGGGGGCCTGAAGTCTATCCCAGGAGACTTAGGGCTCGAGGCGAGGTACATCCTGGATGGAGTGTCATTCCATCGCAGGGCACACACACATACACACGCTCACTCACACGCTCATTCACACACTACGTGCATTTGGGAACACCAATTAGGCTAATGCGCATGTCTTTGGACTGTGGAAGGAAGCCGGGGTACCAGAGGAAACTCACCAAGGATGAGGGGAACACGCAATCTCCATGCACACAGACCCGAGGTGGGAATCGAACTCAAACTAATGCAACGTGCCACCCTCAGATCCATTATGAGATAATATGTAAGTTGCTTTGGATAAGGCCGTTAAATGTTAATGATTAAGTTGCGTTATAAAAAATCAACAAAAGAAATCACAGCTATGTTTAAGAATGAAAGTATAACACACAGTAGAACATTTCCACATGCTTGATGTGACAGAACAGATTGACCCAGTTCTAGCGATGAGTGTCAGGGTAAGTAGGGAAGTGCATGAAATAGGGAAGCGAAGATTATCGAAACAATGTCATGGCTAATTCATATCGTAATCAAAGCTTTTAACATATGCAGTCCTAACTATTGGAGTGTGTGATTTTATTTTGGTCAGGCAAACTACATAGACATAAAGTATAGGTACATACATAGATGATTCATTTATTTATTCATTCATCTTCTAAACCGTATATCCTGCGTACAGGGTCTTGGGGCCATGGGCCTATTCCAGGAGACTTAGAGGCAGGGTACACCATGAATGTGATGCCAATCTATTGCAGGACACAGACACACACACAATATGGACAATTTGGGAATGCCAATTAACCCAATCTGCATTTCTTTGGACAGGGAGGAAACCGGAATGCCCAGAGGAAACCCACCAAGCATGGGAAAGACATGCAAACTCAGATGTGGGAATCGAACACTCAACCCTGGAGGTGTCAAGGCCACAGTGTTAACCACTATGCCACTATGCCTTCAGGTCTCAAGTTATGCATCCTAAATTCTTCTTTAAGATTTGTCTTGAATGTTTGTTCCCTACATTTGCATGTCAGTAGAAAAGAGTACATTTTTGAACAATCCTTTGCCATTTAACATTCAGATACCGAAAGAGAGATACAGATATGACTACATTCACATTACGAGCCTGAAGTGACTCAAATCTGATTTTTTTACCCTAATGTTACACAGATCAGATTATATACGCAGTCCAAGATAGGGCTGTAAATACGATATGCAAACATGCGAGTTGAATGAGGACAGGCAGATTGGTATTTACGTGACTTTTTGCCGCTTGATGTCATCGGTCAGCACTGGCAGCTCAGGGATTTCCTATCAGTGCTAGCAATAGCTGCTAAATCAGCAAAAGCAAGGTGTGTCGTATTTCCTCCTTCTGGACATCAACAAATACAGATGACTAACTGCTTTCCATCTTCAAGAGATAAATCCCAAGCATTTTTTTGCTAATCCATTGTAAGAAAAGAATGAGTGGTCACACAAATATGACATTTTAACCCAGACAAGCAAGCAAAGATGTATCTATGTGCACATACATGCTATTTCAAAGAACAGACGCGTTCACATTAAAGTCAGATAAAAGTCTTTTGTAATGATGAAGGTGAACTGTCATGACCAATCCTAGCTGACCAGAAAATCCATTAGGTTGCTGTTGTTGGGCCCTTGAGCAAGGCCCTTAACCTGTCTGCTCCAGGGGCGTCATACTGTATAATGGCTGACCCAGCGCTCTGACCCCATCCTACTAACATGAAGCTGGGATACGCGAAGAATAAAAACATTTTACTCTGCAGTAATGTATATGTGATGAATAAAGGCTGAACTCATAACTTATAATTAATGGTAATGAACTGAATAAAGAATCTGTGCTCCACTGATTTTCTGTAGATGTGATGACTATTTCACAGTACGTGTGCAAAGAAAGTCAGACCTTGTAACACTTAACTTTGGTCTGGCTGTGTCAGTGACTCACACCCTCCTGATCCACACTACTTCTCTGTTGTAAGTGAATATGTTATATTGCTGAACAGCCACTTGTTTTCACAACAGCTTATTGACTTTACTTAAATTCTAGTAAATGCAATTCTCCAACAAATTGCCATATAGCACTCACATCATTACACAATATACACACACTCTACAAGCATTGAACTATACTTAACCCATACTGTAAGAAATATTTTTGTCACCAACTAAAGTCTATGGCTAGGTCATGGAAAATTCTTGAAACTGACCCATAAAATGTATATGCCTCCCTGGTGATCACTAGAACAAACCCTTAAGGTTAAGAGAAAATGAAAAAGCATGTGGTCCTAACTATTTTTGAGACCAAAGAAATGTTTGTTTGTGCACAGAGAGGCTATGTTAGCTTTAGAAGAATGGCAAACACACTACTGATTGCATACTGACAGGCTAGTGTCAAAGCCCCTGTCCTCTCAGCTTTGGACTGCTTCTTTACGCGGGAGTGTGCTGATAAGTCTGCTGCCGTATTTAGTAACAACTAATTGTGAACAACTGGTCAAACCACAAACCACACGCTATGTGTATGTGTGCTGTGGGCTAAAGGAACTGTAATCAATACCCGTTATTGGCACTCACATTCTGTCACGAGCTCTCTGTGTTGCCTACTTGTTTGTGAAGAGTCATAAAGTGGTAAGGACTGACTAGGAAGTAGTTTAATCAGAAGTGTAGCTGCAATCATTTTCTGTGTGATGGTTATTGTCATTACAATAGAAGGTGTGGTCTAAGTAATAATGAGTCGTTTCTCTGCTTGCTAGTCTGGAATAAACTGTAAAGTGACTTTGATTGTGGCATGGTTATTGCTAACAAAAGAAAGTGGTGATATTGGTTTGTATGGTTAGTATGTCATGATTCTTCACGTATTTGCAAGCAACATTAAATTTACAGAGCCACCCCTCAATTCTTCATAGATTGCTTCCAAAAAGCCAGACTTTCTTGCATTTTTTTATTGAATATTGAGTAGTAGTTATCCAGACTTCCCAAATGACTTTTTAAGCTCTAATTTTTAGTCCATTTCCTGTACCTGCCCAGTTTCAGAGGAATGTTTTTTGTTTCTTAAGCCACAAAGTGAGCTATGAATGTGTGAAAATGATTCCTTATGCTCCCAGAACCACTGGTTCATAATTTGAGTCCTGGAACATAGTCCTGTGTCATCATGGAAGAAAAACTCCATTGATGTAATAACCTGGTCATTCAGTACATTCAGATCATCAGCTGATTTCATTTTATTGCTCCATAATGTTTCTGAGTCTAGACCTAACTAACTGAAGCAACCACAGATTATATCACTACCTCTGGAGACTATACAGTGGGCACTATGCATGATGGATGCATCACTTTTATGTGCTCCCCTTCTTACCCTTACCATTGCTCTCGAATAGGGTCACTCTGAATTCATCAGACCACATGGCCTTTTCCATTGCTCCAAAGTCCAATTTTCATGCTCTCTAGCTAATTTAAGCCCTTTTTAAAATAATTTTTCACTAACAAGTGGTTTTCTTATGACCAGTCCCAGTCTTGTAAGTTCTCATTACATTGTATGCTTTTGGAAATGTTCTTACTTTCACTATTAAACACAACTGTGGTTTTTACTGTTGATTTTTCCCCATGCAACTTCACCAAGTGTTTAAGTGATCTCCATTCATGATTTTTTTCTGATCACATTTCTTCCACAGAGTTGACGGTTCAGCGCTATCATTCCAGGTTCCAATATCCCTCCATTTTCAGCACTATCCTTCTAGGTTCAAATTCAGCACTATCCTTCCAGGTTTTGATAATATGTTGAAGGGTTCTTAACCCAGTTCCAGTAATCTCCCTAGTTGTTTTCTTTGCTTGGTGTAGCCCAATAATTTTAGCCTTCTGAAATGATTACGGCAAATGGCTGGGCAAAATAGTTTAATTTAATGGGAAGAAATGAGGCTTGGCTGAAGACGTTTGCACAGTATTTTGTTACACATTTGAAGCATGATTTTTTTTTCTTGAAGCATGAATGGTACAAATATATAAAACAACCATAATGATAATTGCAGGCTAAAGGCACTAAAAAAGTAATATACGAAACACACAATAAATGGCTTAATATTGTATTTTACTTCGATAAAAGACTTTAACCTTTAAAAATGAAGTGAAATAAAAAAAAAAACATTGTTATTTAGTATTTAACTACATTATTCAGAATCAACTGTAACAAACAGCATAGCTAATATTTATTTGCTATGAAAGAGGGTCTTTGTACAGGTCTGTGATCGAATGGAACATGTTTCTAGTGGTTTAAGGTCAGTGACAGCAGGATGCTGTGCAGAAGACAAAAGGGAGTGGAAAAAAATATCGCAGGTTAATATCTCCACTCGACTTAGACAAGTGAGAACTAACCACTGCATAGCATCAAAGAGCTGGTCGGAAACAAAACAACAACAGCAGCAGCAACACTGAGTATGGTGTTTGGTGTTTTCTGAGTGGACATAGAGGAATAGCGTAACCTGTGTCCCTGTAGCTCAGCTAACTGCTGACTATTCTGAGTAACTGAGCAACTGAGCAAACTTTCTGGGATCTGGGAACTTTCTCTTTAATCTGACACAGCTGTGTAGGACCTGCCATACTGTATGTGTGGGCCTGGGACAGCTTGTTGAAAGTGTGCATAAATCCTTGGTGATTACTTGTGTCAAACTGAACACCAGGGACTTCATATTTATCTGTCACAGTTTGGAGTTTCTTAACCTAAAGCCATAATCTTCACTCATCTCTGTAATGAAAAATGACATTGATGTTCCAATATGATGACTAGCGAATAATGCTGCAAACAGCAGCAACGTTACAACAGCATACAGATAAAGATATGAATAAATAAAGACATAAATATCAACATAAAACACTGGGATTGCAGTATTTTTTCTTGGAATTATTAATTCTTCTTGGAAAATATATAAACATACATGAACATACATAAACTGAGTGACAAAAAAAACAATTAGAAGTTTGATAAAGCAAAGGTTTTTTTATTAAATGCTTCACATTCTTCTTAGAAGACTACTGTTGTTAGATACAGTAAGTAGTACTTAAATTTTGCTAACATTTGTTACTTAGTGAGAAATTATGGGCAAACATTTGTTACTTAGTGAGAAATTATTATACTATTGTGTATAATAAGTTAGTTACAAATGTCTGCTTCTTTCTCAGACTATACTGCTCTTCTTCGTGCACAAAACCAGAAAATGATACAGATATAAGCATGAACAGAATTGCTTATCAAATGCATTAACCTCTTTCTGGGTTTGACAAAATACAGAGCAAGACACGATAAAAAGAAACTGAGAGTGTCAGAAACCAATTCTACAGGGTTTGAACCACAAGAATATTTTTCACAACACTGGACTGAAAAGGACCACCCTACACCCACCCTTTTTCCACATCTAGTCAGAAAGTTTCATAACTGTTTTGGTGTAATGCATCGTTAAAAGGAATTACATGTAAACACAGAAAAAGTTACAAAATTGAGTAGCTTAGAAAACTAAAAAAGGAGCATACTGCTAAACTGCACACTTGTCAAGTAACTGACATGTTAAGCAGTCAAAAAATGATAAACAAAATGTAGTTATTAAGAGTAGGGGAAAAGGCTTATACAATATATACAGGTGGGTTACATGGTGATTTAATAGCAGCATTATATACAACGATCAGCAATAACATTAAAAATATTACCAGTTAAACCACATACAGGGGTTGGACAATGAAACTGAAACACTGGCCAATTTAGTGTTGGGGGTTTCATGGCTAAATTTGATCAGCCTGGTGGCCAATCTTCATTGATTGCACATTCCACCAGTAAAAGCAGAGTGTGACGGTTTAATTAGCAGAGTAATAACACAGTTTTGCTTCAAATATTGCAATGCACACAACATTATGGGTGACGTATCAGAGTTCAAAAGAGGACAAATTGTTGGTGCGCGTCTCGCTGGCGCATCTGTGACTAAGACAGCAAATTTTTGTGATGTATCAAGAGCCACACAAGAGGAAGCTGTCTGAAAGAGATGTCCGGGTGCTTACCCGGATTGTGTCCAAAAAACATAAAACCACAGCTGCCCAACTCATGCAGAATTAAATGTGCACCTTAACTCTCCTGTTTCCACCAATACTGTTGGTCGGGAGCTCCACAGGGTCAATGTACATGGCCGGGCTGCTATAGCCAAACCTTCGTTTTCAGTAGTGCCAGCAGCGAAAATCTTGTTTCCCTGATGAGTCCACATTCACTGTCTTTCCCACATCTGGGAGAGTTACGGTGTGGAGAAGCCCCAAAGAAGCATACCACAGTGATGGATCAGTGATGGTTTGAGCTGCAATATCATGGCATTCCCTAGGCCCAATACTTGTGCTAGATGGGCGCGTCACTGCCAAGGACTACCGAACCATTCTGGAGGACCATGTGCACCCAATGGTTCAAACATTGTATCCTGAAGGCGATGCTGTGTATCAGGATGATAATGCACCAATACACACAGCACAATTGGTGACAGAGTGGTTTGATGAACATGAAAGTAAAGTTGAACATCTCCCATCTCTAAATATTATTGGGCTACTTTGGGGTGTTTTGGAGAGGCGAGTCAGGAAATTTTTTTCCTTTACTAGCATCATGTAGTGACCTGGCCACTATTCTGCAAGAAAAATGGCTCAAAATCCCTCTGGCCACTGTACAGGACTTCTATATGTCATTCCCAAGACGAACTGATGCTGTATTGGCCGCAGAAGGAGGCCCTACACCATAGTAAGAAATTACTGTGGTCTAAAAACAGGCGTTTCAGTTTCATTGTCCAACCCCTGCTGCCACCATGGCAGTTTTGGCACCTCGAGGTGTGGCTTCACATGTGCCAGTGGGCATAGAGAGCCTTGGGAGCCTTGGACTCTGTGGTGGCCATGTGTGAAAATTATGTCTCATGCTCCCTGAATCACTCTTTCACAATTTGAGCATAATGAATCCTGGCATTTCCATCTTGGAATATGGCCATGCCATCAGGGAAAAAAAAATTCCATTGATAGAAAAACCTGGTAATTAGTATATTCATATAGTCAACTGATCTTATTTTCAGGTCACATTTAACATCATTTAACACCTGACCAACAGAAGCAACCCACGATCATAACAATCCCCCCACAGGCTTGTACAGTGGGCACTAGTCATGATGGGTGCATCACTTCATCTGCCTCTCTTCTTACACTGATGCACCCATCACTCTGGAACAGGGTAAATATTGACTCATCAAACTCCATGACCAGCTACACAGCTGTTACAGTAAGTGCCAATCCCTCAAGTTCTCTTTGCATTGTGTGTGTGGAAATGCTTTTACATTCACCATTAAACATATAGCTCTGAGCTCTTTAGTTGTTGTTTTTTTGTTTTAACAATTTTGATTTCACTAAATGTTTAAGTGATCCCCCTATCACGCTCATTCAGGATCTTTTTTCAACCACATTTCTTCCTCGAAGATGATGGTTTATCACTATCCTACCAGATTTTAACAATGCGTTTTTCAGAGTTTCAGCAATTTCCTTAGTTTTTTCTTTTTGTGAGGCAGGACAATAATTTAACCCTTTTGTATCAGAGTAACATCTTTGCCACAACCACAGGGATATGTCTTCTGACATGGTTGATTAAGAAATGAGAAGCTACTTACTGCATGATCCGCCACGCCTACTTTGATTAAAGGATGCAGGCTGCTTGTCAGTATCATGGATTACGAAAACTACAGCTGGGGGCAGAGCTTTCTTACTTACAAAGCCCCAAAGTTATGGAATAGCCTTCCAATTAATATTCGGGACTCAGACACAGTCTCAGTGTTTAAGTCTATGCTAAAACCCTATTTATTTAGCCAAGCATTTTTGGAAATAGATTTGCCGTAGGTAAAGGAGCAGATCTGGGGGACTCAAGGACGTAGAGTATTATGGTGAACTGGTATGTTTAGATGCTGTCTTCCCCACTCTCATTGATCACTCAGGTTTGCTGACGGTGAGGTGATTTGTTGCTTTACATCTCAGGGAGCCCTCATGGCTGTGTTTCCTTCTGGCTCTCCCTTTTAGTTATGCGGTCATAGTTAGTCCTGCCGGAGTCCCTGCTTACACTAAATATACACTCACCTTATACATTTTGTGACTGTGACCATACCAAACTGCCATCTCTCCTTCTCTTCTGCTCTCTCCTCTTCTCTCTCTTCTCCTCTCTCCCTCTCTCTCTTTTCCTCTTCCTGTCTCTCTGTCGAGCTACACATGTCGTCCTGAGTTGCCAGTGATCCAGACCCGCTCTGCCCTCTGGACCAGTCTGACTCGACCTGGTGTCCTGGTTCTGGTTGGAGATCTTGTCGCATGGATGCCTCGTGTGGTCTGCTTGGGATGCGTGTGGTGATATTAACATATTAACTTAAACACATCTCCTGTTATACTGCTACTATACTACTCCTATTAACTTCCAGCCTCCAAATACATAGTATGGTGCAGATCAATCCCTGCTATCCATTATCATCCAAATGAGGATGTGTTTCCTGTTGAGTCTGGTTCCTCTTAAGGTTTCTTACTACTGCCACTCTCAGGAAGTTTTTCCTTGCCACTGTCGCCATCGTGCTCAGCTTGCTCATCAGGGACAATCTTATAATTTTGAATCATACACAATCACATTTCATCCAAACTTAAATAATTATTTTGATTGTGTAAATCTGCTTTGCGATAATGTCAATTGTTAAAAGCGCTATACAAATAAAGTTGAATTGAATTGAATTGCATCAGTCAGGGTTAAATAATGTAGCCAGCTGAAGCTGATCAATCATTGGGGTAATTATTCAAAGGCTCTTACCTATTTGCTCAGTTAAATCTAGGTGGTGACTTCTTTTTCTCTCTTTCTTTTGGGCAGTGTATCTGTATTGTGACTTTCATCAGTACAGTGGTGTGTGTGTTTATAATATCCACAAACCAGCGTTTTGGGGAATTAGGGAGAAACCAAGGAATTCCGGGGAAAACCTACATAAATACATGCAAAATTCCACAAAGGCAGCAACCATCTTTGACTGAGCCACTTGTTAGTATTTGTCACAGCTGTGCACTGAATCATTAGTTTTGTTCAGTTCCTGCTGACATGCTTTGGCACTGCAAACCACAAAACTATAATGTAGAAAATTTCTACTCTTCCATATTTAGCCATAATCGAATTCATGATTATTATTATTATTATTACCTGTTTATATGTATGTGATTTTAAAGGATTTGCTACTGTCTAACACTGAAATCTTCTGGTAGTGACTTGGATTGGATTCTCTTTCATTCAGCAGAGCAGCTTTGAATCAGCTTTTTTTCTTCTTCGTCTATCAGTTTCTTAACCTGTTAGTTCAGCAAATTCTTAATGTCTTAATTCTGCAAATACTTAATCTGTTAGTTGTGCAAATCCTTCTTGCAACTGCATGTATACAGAGTCTAAGCCATGCCTCTTGACTCAGTGAATCCTTGAGGTTTATCTTTCCTCTGCAGGTTATGTGAATTCGAAGTGTCCTGTTTATGCATGTTCTGTTAGAACTGGGGATTTCCAGCATTTCAATACAGCAATTAGAGGAATTGCTAAAAAATACTTTTTTTAAACACATGCTTGTATATTATAAATTAGTACAAATATCCAGCAGCAGGATCAGGCAAATCACACAAATTAACCAAATATTGTAGGACTCCAAAAAAAAAACAATTAAGTGAATGAACTGAACTCACCTGCCTTACTCAAAAGACTAACAGATATTCAACTTTAGTCAGAATGATGGAGCAGTGAGGCATCTGCAGTACCTGCTGTCCTAGCCTAGGGTCACCCCTACACACTATCACTCAGCCGATCCATGGTAATAGTCTTCCTATCATCCCTATACATTTTACATAAATAAAGAAATAAACAGCTCAATACATCTTATGGACTTACACTATATGGCCAAATGTTTGTGGACACCTGACTATATGTGTTTCTTGAACATGCTATTCCAGATTTAGCCCACTTCTCCACCCTTCTGAGAAGGCTTTCCACAAGCTTTTGGAGCATGACTGTGGGGATTTGCGGATTTGCCCATTCAGCAACAAGAGGATTAGTGAGATCAAGCACCGATGTTGGGTGAGAAAGGCCACTTGAATTCTATTACTCCAAGCTTGTCAAACCATGTTGTTATGGACTCCTGATATTCTTCACCTTCAATGCAAAAATTTTTTTTTTGCTTGTCAGATACCATTCATATGTCTCCTAATTAATGATTTAATGTTATGGATAATGTTACTCCTGCAAAATTCTGGGACATGGAGTGTTGAACTTATGCTTATAACTTGCAAAATGTTTAACCTATTACTATGGATCCCCCCACCCCAATCAATCAATCCATTAATCAAAAAAGAAAGAAAGAAAGAAAGAAAGATCCCTCAATTATGAATTCTTATTAAGAAAGTCAGGTCATATTAACCCAGGCTTCACAACATGACATCATATCATCATGAACACTTGTAGCAGCAACAGTAAACAAAAATGCACTTCTTACCTCTTAGATAAATTACACTGTATATGTACATCCATATTTGTTTTAGATCAATCAACATACAAATATATTTGATTGTTACATCTCAAACACTGACTACACAGTGTACTGTTTTGGGGAAGTACTGTACATGTATCATTCATATGACTAACTTTGGATACATTGTTATTAAAAAATGAACCTAAGGACACCCATGTTTTTCACACTTTGTAGGTTGAACACATGGAGCTAAAAGCAGATATAATTACAAGTTCTCACTTTCCATGTATGAGATCATTCAAAAGCAGTATTATACATGCTGTACTGAATTTTAGCAACTTATTTTAATCTGTGCCAGTTTAACGAAGCTAACCACCATTAGCTAACCACTATGATGCACAAGCTAAATCTGCTGAAAAAATAATTACACTTGACTTCTGTGCAAATGACTTTTCAAAATGAGGGTTCAATACTTTTGCAAAATATCCTTATTTTTTGTTATCCCATAATAACCTAATACACTACATGGCCAAAAATGACCTAAACTCTACTATATTTCTCTGCCTTGAGCTTGATGGCACACATTCACCATGGCATTGTATCTTGTATTAGAAAGAATATATAATATAAGAAAAACTTTCCCCCAAAGAACCACGCTTTTACAATTTGAGCAAAATGGATCTTGCCTCCAGAGGCCTGTACAGTGACCACTATGCATGATGGGTGCATCGCTTTATGGATTTCCTTTCTAACGCTGACTGGCATAGAGTCAACCTGGACTCATCAGATCACATGACCGTTTCCATTTTCAATCCTTTTTTTCCTATGATTAGTCTAACTAACAAGTGGTTTTCTTATGTCCACACAGCTGTTTGGTCAAAATCCTGTTCTGAGTTCTCATTGCAGTGGGTGAGTAGAAATGGTCTTACATTAACTGTTAAACACAGCAATGATTCCTACTATTGATATTTTACAATGCAGCTTCATGTAGTTCAATTCAATTCAATTTAACAATGGTCATTGTTGCATTCCAATTATGGAAATGTGTATGAATTAAAATGATCAGGTTGTCTCTGATAAGCAAGCTGAGGGTGATAGTGGCAAGGAGAAAATCAGTGAAATGACAATAGGAAGAAACCTTAAGAGGAACCAGATTCAACAGGGAACCCATCCTCATTTGGGTGATAAAGGATAGCAGGATTTTTTTCATGGTCATACTGTGTGTTAGGAGGCTGGAAGTTCAGTATAACAGATAATGTCTTTAAGTTAATATGGAGTCCAGTTCATTATTAGAGGCTCAAGTAATTTCGGTCTTGAACTATTGAGTGACTGTATTCACAAGTTCTCAGAGAACAGCTGTCTGCATCAGCCAAGGCCAGGACCATCTTCATGGTAAAGTGGAACCATCCCCAATCACCACACACATCCCAAGCAGACCACTCGGGGCATCCATGAGACGAGATCGCCAACCAGACGCGGAACACCAGGACGAGTCAGACAAGTGTAGAAGGGAGTGTATGAAGAGGGAAAGAGAAGGAAAGAAGAAATAACAGTTAGGTCACAGTCACTCAAACCATGTAGTGATTTCCGATCATTGTCAATCATGATTTTCTTTTTCCTGACTGCATTCCTTTTACAAAGTGGATGTTTTATCCTTCCAGGTTTAAATAATGGGCTAGACAATTCTAAACTTCTAAACAGTTCTAATTTCAGTAATTTCAGAAATCTCATTAGCTGTTTTCTTTGCTTGATGCAGATCAATAATTTGACCTTCCTGAAACACAGTAAGATATCATCACTGCAATTATCCAGTCAATGGCTCTTAAGTATTTTTTTATTTAAATCCAAACAGCGTTTTGTTTATTAATCTATCTATTTATTTGTTTGTTTGTTTGCTTGTTTGTTTGCAAGACAGTGTATAATAAACGCCTACAGATGAACTTTGCATTGAATTACATGTAGTATGTAATGTTGCTTTAATTATTTCAGAATACTAAAAATTCATGACAGTAAATGAGGATTGCACATTAGTTCTGTGTGTATATTTCGGCATGCAGTGTTGGTAAATAAAGTGTATAAACATGTAGTTCTAATACTGTACCAAACATTGCAGATGGAACGTAAAGAAGTGATAGTTGTGATGAAAATGAAGAAAAAAATACTTAAGACCTTTGTCCCTTAAAACGTACACAGACACACATCCAAAATTTTGTCTGGTCAACACTGCTTCTCTGAATTTTTTTTTTCCACTACCCAAAAACTCAATGACAAAACCCCGAGCTGTCAATTGTGGGCACAAGAAGTTGTTTGTGGCGCTTCTGAGAACTTTCCATAGACTCTGTGTAATGAGTCGGAAGAAGAGCAGAGTGGCGTTAGATGCCGTGAGCAGATAAATGGAAACCTGTTTTTTTTTCACACATACCTTCTTTAACAAGGCTTGGTCTTCATTCGGTCTTGACACTCTTGCACTCCAAGCACAAACTGCTCCAAAGTCACTAAATGGGAATTAAACAGAACAAATGCAAGTGACCAAAAACCAACCAAAACAGGACATATTTATTGTAGTGCAGCACTTAATAAACTCACTCCTGTCAGGATGAACCATTTATTTTTAGCAGAGAAACTCTGAATTGGCATTCATTATGTAAATCAATTAAAATGTCTGTATAGTCTATATGAATAATAATGTGTACTTAACTATAACATGCTTTGTTGAAGAATTATATGATCTGTGTTGGAACTTTAACTGATTTCAATAAAGAGTACCAAATTAGATAGCAGTGTTGCTTTAGAATATGCCTTCTCTCTGCAACATCTGTTTGAGATGAGATTCATATTCTTGTGTATGCATTTGTGTGTTTGTGTGGGAGGAAGATGAGAGAATGGAAATTTGGTATGGGGGGATATCAGCTTTGTATAGCTCTTTGGTTAACAACATACTGAAAAGCATTTTATGCATACAGCAATGCAAGCACAGCCTATATGAAGAAACAGAATGAAAATTGCATATTATATTAGTACTAGTATTAGTACTTTATCTTTGTAGAGCAGGAAGGAACAAAAAGCATAAATGAAAAGTCACGAGAGAAGGAAAATGAAAGTACAGCACCTGACCTTGTGTAAAGAGAATCTCATTACTATTACTGACAAATATGTAAATAAATTCTTTACTTTTGTACAGTATTTTTTTTAAAATAAAGATTTAATTGGGTCTCCACAGATATTATGCTTTATGTGCATGCACCTAAAAAAAACTTAGCAGCCTGGATGTGCATGCGTTTATACAGTGTCTTGCAGCTGGTGTGGATTTAAACAGTGGTTAAAAATAGATGTGCTACTAAAAGACACTTTACAAAAGCTTTAGTTATGAGCTGGCCTTTACTAACTATAACTGAGCTGTTCTATCTTTTTTGCCATAGCTAAAATTATTAGGCTTGTGTGTACTTAGTAAGTGGTTAGGTAGTGTGCTGATATAAATCTTGAACATTCACTGGGTGTTAAGAAATGGGACAGAACTTACAAAGTAGGGAAAGGCGGTTTTATACCTGCATCTGTGCTAGGATATGGTTTTAGGAGGGGGTAACACACAAGCATGAACATGACTAATATCACCTCCTCAAAGCCCCACAATAAAAACATGGTGTGAAGTGTTACCTCTGTGTATGTGTGCCAGGGCGAGGCTAGTCACATGATGCAGGCACGAATTCCGGGCACTGAAAAACTCTTCTTTGTTCCTAAAACAAAGGCTAATTAGAGAGTATTCTTTTGTTTTACTAATGCAACTAGATGCTGTTGTTATAGTGGATATACCCTATAAGTTCAGTGAATAACCACCCGCCAACAGTCGCCCCTCCACCGCCACCACAAAATAAATAACAGCTGAAAACATGTACAGGAAACAGTGTTTTTTTTCCACTTTGAGGGGCCCAGTGACACTGACCTTAGTGTAAAGACATGCAGTGAGACTACGCTGTAAGACCCTCTCCTCTGTTGCTTAAGGCTTTCAGCAGGAAGCTCAGGTTTCCTACTGTATCTGCAAAGAACCTGGGAAAGAGAAGAGATATGGCACCTATTTAGACACTCATTTTAATATTATTCAGTAACCATCATAAACACAATCATTTTACCTTTCATTGATTCTTGAAACCGTTTGCTTCCAGCCTGTTTTATGCAACACTACTAGAATTTATGCAACACCACTATATATTTCTATTCTTTAATAATTACTGTTAGCCTTTCTAACCTTTGTGAATAATATGTGAGTTGTACCTAGCTAAAACAGACACATTTGTTAACATACATTTGTTATGTGGGGTTTTTCATAGACTACAAATCTTGTAATCTATGTGATTTAAATTTAGTCCATTTGCTTTTAAATTAGATTAAGCAAGTTAGCAGTTTCTCTGAGCAAATTAGGGCCTTGTTAAAAAAAAACAACAACAACACACGATTGGTGTCTAGGTGCACCTGAAACTTAACCTCACGACCTTCCAACCTCTAACCGAGTACCCTGATATTACCACAATTTTCGAACAATAGTAAACTTAGTGTCAATTGAAGTCCTTTGCAATTAATGTTATGGCCTGTAATGACAAAATCGGACCTGATGGTTCTAAATCGGGTTCTGAGTCTGCTGGAAGTGTAAATGGTCCCATCATGGATCAGTCTGGACATCATGCTTTTGCCAACCTCCCTGGATTACTGGATCAAAATTTCAAGACCCACCACCTATACTGTAAATAAAACATCCAAAAAGGCACAAAAAGCCACAACGTTACGCCCTCTCCTTTTTCCCCAATTAGATGACCTATCAAAACACACCCTGGAAACAAACTCTAAAATGACACATCGTTTCAATCTGCTGCTCATCCTGCATCACAGAGCACTCAGAGGAAATAACTGTTTGCCCTCTTTTTAAGTTTTCATATTAGTCATTCTTTACTTGCATTATTGTGTAGCCTAACTCATACTATTTAATAGCAATTATAATTTTTAGTTGTTGCAAATCAAATAAATTGTTGTTGGTCCTTCGGCTGCTCCCGGCAATGGATCGCTACAGCAGACAATCCAGTCTGCACACAAGCTTGGCACAGGTTTTACGCCAGATGCCCTTCCTGACGCATCCCTCCCATTTTATCTGGGCTCGGGACAGGCACTTCATCCAGTTGTTGGGAATCGAACCTGGGCCTTTTGTATGGCAGGCGAAACAAATACTTACAAATACTTAAAATATCAAATTTGTTCAGCTAACTTGAAAAGTGTCATTTCTACAAACTCATAAATGCCAAAAAGTTCTAAATACTCATCAAGGTCAATTACTTTGAACTAACTGTAATTATTTAAGTTAAAAGTACTCAATATGTTTAATTACTTTGAGCATTAGTCTTTACAGTGTACATAAGATTACCGACCCCCAAAGACTGGCTAGCGTCTCTATAATTAACATGCTTGAGAAAGTATGTCATCTCACACCCAGAGGGTATGGACAGTTTTGCTCCCTTGCCTCGTGGCTAGAGAAGAAATGTTCGTGATTCCTGCATGCGAAAGGATATGTCAATTATGGGAGAAAAAAGCATATATATGCTTTTAATTACTTAATAAATACTTCATAATCCATCAATAATAATAGAAAAACAAAAGATCTTTCAACACAACAGCCATGGCCTTTTGATGTCAGCTAATGAACATAAAAACATTTGCCAGGGGAACCTGCATATACAGACCTCATAAATGAAGATGTAATTTAAATGTACAAAAGTAAGAGCTAGAGTTTGAGTAGGAGCTCTAAAGCACCTAATAAGCACCTCTAACACTTTTTCTTGCAATATTTTGGCACACAACCTGCAATTCCATTAGGGTGCTTTCAAATATAAGTACACTCTTAAAATACAGAAACAAAGCATGTTGTAAGCACAGAAATTAGTGTCAACGTTGCTACAGTGTGGTATATTATAGCATACAAGTGCCCATGAATTTTCCATTCAAGGGGCTTCCCATGAAGGTGTCTCATTTGAACCCTATATTTCACTGAAAACGCCCCCTCATGATGACTGGTGTTCCACCATTTCCTTCTTGAAACATCTGCACTAATGTTTTGTTCTTTCCTTTTTCCTTTTTATCAAATTATAGAAATGAAAACTTTTTTTTTCTTCCTAATGCCATCATGCAATGAATTACTTTTCCACAGCTTGGTGAGAATGGCTATTTTAGTGATGGGAAAGTGTCTGTAATCTAATTGCAGCAGAAATATTTAGTCTGTCTTCAGGAAGGATGTGAAAAGAGATCTTATACTCGAACACTTATGTGTGTGGGCATTTCATCACTACGTTCTTTTTTACCAGTCTAAAAAAAAAACACACATAAAACCCCCAGACCTGATAAGCTCAGCAGTTATACAAGATCACTCCTGTTATATCAGCACATGCCGCAATGTATTCAATAACACACCAAAACGTCGAACTTTCCCTCTTGGATCATCAGCACCAGTAACTATCATTAGCTCAATTCTCCCTGGAAGGGTTTCTTTAACAAACCACAATTTTCTGTGTTTTCTGTTTTGGAGATTTCATTCACTTCACTAAGATCATGAGTATTCACAGTGTGCTGCTGTACTATCACTAAAATAAAACAGAAAACAAAAAATAACCCTAAGCAAAGTGTGTTTGCAAAGAAAGCCTTGTGATTTAAGCTTCTCTCCTTTTTTGCCTCTCGATCAGTGGTTGTTAAGAAATAGCATGTGGTTTTAAACATTTTGAAGGTTTATTTGGAGATTAAGTGATTCATCTGCTTTGTTTGACATACATTTACCTGGAGCATGACCATAATGTCTCCTTCAGAAGTTGCAAAGACATCCGAGTTACACATGGGAGAGGGGATCCTGTTCTCTATCATGGAGCCCTAGTGCAATAAATTGGCAAAAATGAGGATGTGGTATTGTGTATTGCTATATACTCTTAATATTACAGTTATATAACTATATTTGCTATGTGCAAACACACACACAGACACAGATTATTGTACTGCGGTTTTCTTACCTTTTTATTTCACGTCTTGTGTGGTGGGAGCTCAGAAAGCTTAAATGTCAAATGGTAAGAGTTAAGAAGCACATTGCAGTGTGGTGCGCTGTTCAATTCACTACGGGGGTGCAGTTTTGTGGTTTTCCCCTGCTTTTCACACTGCACGGTGCAAATACTTACAAAGCCATAAAGATGTCTGTTTTTAGATGTAACTGTAATATACATTAACATTAAATTATACACGAAATACAAAAACAAGTGTTTTGGTTCATCCATGAAAACATATGTCAGAGCTGCCCTCTAGTGGTTCTTAGGTCCCTCTGGACTTGTCTGACTCATCCTGTTGCCCCACTTCTGGCTGGAGGCCCTGTGTGGTCTGCTTGGGATGCATGTGGTGACTGGGGATTTTACCATGAAGATGGTCCTGGCCTTTGACTGATGCAGACAGCTGTTCTCTGAGGACTTATGACTGCAGTCACTCAATACCTGAGCTGTAACTTGAATACTTCTCCTGTTATACAGAACTTCCAGCCCTCTAATACAGTATGTCTGCAAAACAATCCCTTCTTCTTTTTGTTTGTATTTTGGCTGTTGCTCTCCATTATCACACAAATGAGGATGGGTTCCCTGTGAGTCTGGTTCCTCTCAAGGTTTCTTCCTACTGGCAAGTCTGGAAGTTTTTCCCTGCCACCATCATCCTTAGCTTGCTCATCAGGGACAATCTGATTATTTTGAAACATTTTCTCATACATTTCATACTCATTTCTATTCTTTTTCTCTAAAGCTGCTTTGTGACAATGACCATTGTTAAAAGCACAACACAAATAAAATTGAATTGAATTGAATTGAATTGAATAGTGGTTTATCTGGTGAAAACTCAACTCACTGAGATTTGAGATCTTGAGATCTTCTGAATTCATGAGATTTATGACTTGTTTTAAGAGTATGCATGGCTACACACTGGTTAGGTGTTGGGATTCCTCTCTTCCCAATCTGGGCACCATTAAGATATATTACTGAGTACTGAGTACAGGTGCTCTGGTTTCCTCTCACAGTCCAACTGATGCAGCGTAGGCAAAGTGGCATTCCCAAATTGCCCGTAGAGTGTGAATGAGTGTATGTGTTAGTGTGTCTGTGTGTTAGTGTGTGTGAGTGTGTGAGTTTGTACTGTGTACTGTACTGTGTACTGTAAATGTGTGTACTGTAACTTCCAGCTAGTTAGGGATGCCTTAGGTACATCCTAAATAGCGGGACTCTTCAGTTTGTCTTTCAGTGGTTGTTAAGAAACAGCATGTGGTTTTAAACATTTTGAAGGTTTATTTGGAGATTAAGTGATTCATCTGCTTTGTTTGACATACATTTACCTGGAGCATGACCATAATGTCTCCTTCGGAAGTTGCAAAGACATCCGATTTACACATGGGAGAGGGGATCCTGTTCTCTATCATGATGTGAGTGCTTTATCAGAGAAGGATGTTAATAAAAATTATAGGATAGCCTTCATTTTACCTAGAAGAGATCATATGCTAAATTGCTAATGGCAATTCATTTTAAATGATTGCAGCAACAAAGATCTGAGACTGTGTTGTGTGTACAGGGGCTCAGCTGCACTCATCATGCCTTTGGTACACTTGCAGCATTCCTGTAGACAGGTCACTTTGACCCAAATGCTGTACACTTTGAGGCCAGTCACTAGCGTCTGTAGATCCTGCCTCTGACACAAAGCTTCATCCATCACCTGTGGGATATGTCTACACACAAAAAACATGTCATATAACGATGCTTTAGAAATGATGAAGATGATGATGATGATGATGATGAGTATGATTGGTGTTGTTAATAACTCTACCACAAATTTAGATATAGTAATAAAGTTGAGATGTTGGTACAATTGATACTAATGGATCAGTGATGTCATGATGTTTACGTTAAACTGAAAATGTTATGTCCTGTAGGCAATTTTCCAGTGGGCAAAAGTTCGAAATTTTAAGTGAGTTAACTGGAAATACTCTGTACTCTAGCTTCCTGAACCTCATCACAGCTCAAAGCATATCAGTAAATCACAGTTAAAAATAAAAATTATAACAAACAAAAGTAATAAACTAACTAATAAAACAGGCTAGTTATTAAAATATTTGAAAATCAAATGCCAAAGAAAATGTGTTTACCAGTTTAGGATATTATCTATAATGGAACTATTTTTTTTCTAAAGCTACAATGACATGCTGCTGAACTTTTGGCTCTGACTGTATCTGTGTTCTGTGGTATTTCTCAGAAAGACTACTGAGACCGAGGTACAGTATGCTTGCAGGAGCTGAAGAACCCCTTACTCTACAAACCAAACAACCAATAAATTATAAAAGGATATGCAACATCTTTTTTGTGATGATATAAATTATAAAATAATGATAAATATAATGATTTAGAAAGAGCTTGTTGTGCTGCTTTGCTAAGAAGTAGGGATGGGAATCACCAGTGATCACCCGATCCAATATCATCACAATACGTAGGTGACGATTTGTTTTGTTTTGCCATTCTGTAAGCACTACGATTTTATAAATATCCTAATTATTTTTTCAGAAAATCCTCAAAATAATAACTAGGTGTGCCTCCAACTTTATTTGCATGGAAATTAATTGCATGAGCACGTTTTCAAAAATGTCCAATGCCATCTGTTAAATTTTGTTGAACTTTGTTAAATTTCATCTGTTGAACTAAAATTTTTACTTGTTACCCTGAAGTCCGTGGAACGAAGGTGTGAGATCGCGCATTTTGCCCACTCATGTGCAAATCATACACAAGTGCGTATTTAAAAAATGTACAGCAGCATCTGTTGAATTTTGAGATAAAGTAATTGTTTTTTCAAGGACTTTTTTTTTTTTTATATAAGGGCTTTATCCATTCAAATTTCAAAGTAGCATATCTTCTCTTCCAGTGGGCCGATGGCCATGAAAGAAAGCCTATATGTTACCTCAAGCTCGGCCAAATACACTTGTTAAAATTCGTTCAGTAGTGTTTACATGATGTGTACACAAGCAGACAAACAGACAGACAAAAATTCCAAAAAATCTTGATCTCATTCTAAAATCTATTGCTCATTTTACGTCCCCCAAATAATGTTTTTCCCAATATCTTCAATGTACAGACACGCCAATGTTGCAGTTTTATTATACGTATAAATAGACATGGCCAGCTTGTGCTGTGTGAGTAGTTTAGAGTTTGCCACCTGTAGGATTATAGAGGAATGGCAGCATTTTGAGCTGCCCTTACCGTTAGATCATGTGGGCCCATGGAATGGTATTTATTTAGAGTGTTCAAATTCACAGAAATTTCTATATTACTAGAAGTAAAATATAAGCAAATATAGTCCCCTTGCCTCTTCTCCATTCAGCAATTTCATCCCTGCTTTTCTTCTCAACATTATTGTATGTCATTTTAAACTCTGTCAGACATTATCCGCTCATAGCAAGTGTTCCTTCCCCTTGTTTAGGATGGCTGTCTGCTCACAGGAAACACACACACATTTAAATTTTTACCTTTTTAAACGGATTTTTATTTTTATTTTTTTTACACATAGATGGCACCAAAAAAACATTTTCCTTTTTTAACCGGTAAACATGGGACATGCAAACTTTTGCAAACAATTTGCTTAGTTGCAACAAACCTTACAAAAGTTACAGAAGTGAATTTGCGACTATGTGTGCTCTGCTGTGGTGGACTGTCAGCTTGGTGTTCATGTGTGTACGTGTATGTGTGTGAGGATGTGTTTCGCTAAGATATGGTGTCAAA
This sequence comes from Leiocassis micropogon, assembly GCA_028565275.1. Taxonomy (NCBI): domain Eukaryota; kingdom Metazoa; phylum Chordata; class Actinopteri; order Siluriformes; family Bagridae; genus Leiocassis; species Leiocassis micropogon. The sequence continues at coordinate 7,648,813 of JAOVVA010000041.1, forward strand.
ACTGAGACGCGTGCACCTGTTGCCTCTGAACCACCGCAGGCTCTATCTCTAAATCTACTTGCTGCAGGTGGCTTTCCCACAAGACAGGAGTGAAGAAGGGCCAAGCGGTGGATGTGTGTTAATGTGTGGCTGGTTCCACTGCGACAGGGTCTTGACCTTTTTTGTGTATGACTTATAAGCATGAAACACTCACTGAATAATCCTTTTTAACTGTTGCGCCTGATTTTTCCAAGTAGTCATATCCTTTTTTTTTTTTTTTTAGAAAAACATGGGTTTAAACCTCTTAGGTTTAAACCTTTTTAGAAAAAAATAGCAGCCAGTACATGTATGGCAAGTTCTCCAGTAGCAGTGCGTAAACTCATGGAGCGCCTAAAAATCAAAGTCAGAGCCAAGACAGGTTCATTAAGTTTCTGACTGAGGTTTAAACCCATGTCAGCTCTGACCGTTAGCTAGACCACACAGGAGATGACACCTGTACCGAGTGTGTGTGGGTATAATCAGGGGAAATCCTCTAAGAGAAAGCCCCTACCACACACACACACACACACACACACACACCATTTTTTTCTGACAGTTTGTTTTTCTGACATATATTTGGTAACATTTTTAGATTTATATACAGTGGTGGCCAAAAGTATTAAGACAACATAAGGCATGTATTATAATTCTCCCTATGCACAGAACAGTCATGTCATTAATTAGCTCTCGTCTACCTGGCTGATGAGTTTTGCTTATTTGTATCAGCTAGTTTAGTTATCAGATAGAAAAAATATATATATGGACGTACATAAATTTCAGGAAGCAGGGCATGGATTGAGAAAGAGGAGTGACACCAGAGTACTGCAGACATGTTACTGAGACTTTATGCTCGGCCCGGATCCAGCATGTTTTGAAGAATAAAGGGCTTCATACTACAGTAAATGCTGATTGTTGTATATAAGTTTCATGGCATAAAATAACAAATTATTCTTATTATCTTGATTGTCCTTATTTGACTGATAAGAATATCATCAAAACATTGGCCTGCGCTTTAGTCTCAATAAGTATAAAGAAACATAACTTTCATACAAAGCATTTAACTGTTTCTCAGAACTGTATTCCTGGTCCAGAAAATGTAGGTTTACACCCAGTTTTATCTGGTTCTGCTACCTCGTCAGGGCAATCTTGTGTTGACCATTGAGAAACCCAGACAGATAGACATGCATTTTGTTTATGCTCAGCATGAGTTTATGTCTCGCTGAGCAAGAACAATGAAAGCCTTGGTTTAATTCCCTTTACTTCCACACTAGATATTTGAGGCTTTAAGTGAAGCAATCAAGATCGTTGCCTAAAAGACTTAAGGAGATAAACCTCTTCCACTGTGAGAGAATAGGAGCACCAGCAGCCAATGTGTTGTAACATATACAGTACTGTTTCACATTTGTACCAACAGGAGTTGATTTGCATCAACCATAAGAAAGAAAATGCCTGAAGGAAAGAAACTACTCAAGATGTCAATCCTCAAATTATTCTAAATGCAGCACAGAAAATGTTTAGAACACACAAAATCAATAACATTTTTTTAAGTTAGAATGAACTGGTATAAAAATCACTGATCTTCATTGGTCTAGTATCTCATTCAATGTGATTCCCAATCTTAGATGGGAACGGGCAGGAACAGGCTAGGGAGATTAACCTCCAGAATAAGATTTACTTCTATTTGACTTGCACAGTTTTGTAAATTTCAAGTAAAATAATTAAAGTGTAATGTGCTGGAAACCGAGTAACATTTTCACTTTTATAGCAAGGCTCAGTGGGCTGTAATACATTTACAAAGTAACACACTGCAAGCAAAAATGTTCATCCAGTACATCTGATTTTTTTTTTAATGTGCATATGTACAGAAGGCTTACATTTTTTATTTTTGTCATCTCTTTCTCACTCTCTGGGGATACCATCTTTGGAGACAACCCTACTACTTTTCCACCCACGCACATGTGAAACACACATGCACGCACAAAGCCACATGTAAGGAGGAGACACAGCAGCAGTAGTGGGGAGGCCGAGAGTCCCCCCTCTGCACGGGATGCTCTCTGTGGTGAGCAGACTCTCTACACGTCACTGTTGTTTATACTCTCTTGTTTTCTGCTCTCTCTGCCCCATGACCACATTAAATGCCTTTTATAGTATGTGCATCCTGTTTTTGGTGTCAGCACAAAGATATCAAAACAGAATGAACATGAGTGCACTAAGAAGTCCTTGTTTCAGAGGCAGCTCTTTCATAGGGACAGTTGATCGTTAAGTCCTCATTCACAGCTTCGTAGTTTCTAACTTCTGTTGAAACACGAATAACCTGCTATTTAACATATACTGTATACGGTGATGTTCTAATGATGCGCTCACCTTTCGCAATCTTTGGGTGGCATACTCCCTGCCCCATTTAGCTTCTGAAGTTGGATACTTAAGGGAAGAGCAGAGGATATTATGAGTAATTAAATGTTTGCGACACAGATCTAAATGTATAGCAAATAATCAGAATGAAATGCAATTCATTTCTGTACGATGGCAAAACAAAGAACTGACATGCATCTTAGGTGTACAGCAATATTTCTATTGTAAAATATATTCCAATTATTGTGAAAGAGGAGAATGGATTATGGAGGAGCTCAGGCCCATAAATCATATATATTTCACACAAAGGCTAAGGGGAGGGGAGAAAAATTCCAGTGCCTAAAATAAGCCAGTTTCAGTTTTTTTATGTGGGTTTTGAGATGCAGATGGGTACATTTTGTTGAAACTTGTCAGTCCTGGTTAATAATAGTACCTTGAACACAGATGAACAAATGTGAAACCATTTTTTAAAAACTGCTAAACTGGATGAATATATGTTATATGTTGTCTTATATGTTATATGTTTTTGAGTAAACGGTCACTCTTGAAATTCACTAGATAATAGCCTATTGCAGTCATGTGAGCCACAATCAAAACATTTGCCCTTTTATCTGGCAGTGATGTCAGCCACAGATAATACTGCTAAGCCAAATAATGATGAATCGCTGGTTAAATTTACCACAATGCAGTTCACTAAAAACATGATGAAAGACCAGATGACAGTGTATATTAAAAAACTTAATCAAGATTAAGCTCTTCTTAACAAAACGTCCAAGTACAGTACACTAGCTGAGTTATAATATGGTGATATTTACAGCTAATCTGGAAAGATTTAATATAAAGTATAACTGCAGTAAAACTGAAACACTGTTTGAGCAGAATATCAGCATAGTTTAAATACTGTTATTAAATGCATTAGTTTCTGACCTATGATTCTCCCAATCTTGCCATCCATCCATCAATCTGCCATATGTGCTGCCTTACTAGTGACAGGTTGCTGCACATGTGCTCACACTGGCGTATTTTGCCATTTAGTAACTATGCTATAATTAAAACAGTCCTGGTCCCCTGCATTCACTCTATTACACAAGAAGATCATAGATAATGAATCTTATGTGTCTTATGAATCTGTGTGTATATGTATAGATGTGTATATATACTGTATATAGGACAGACATATATAAATATACACACAGGCAATTTGTGAACACCAATTATCCTAATTTGCACATATTTTGACTGGGGGGAGAAACCCACCAAGCATGGGGAAAACATGCACACAAACATGAACTCCATGCACACAAACCCTAGGTGGGAATCGAACCCGTACCCTGGAGGCGCAAGGTGACCGTGCAAACCACTAACCCACCATACCACTTATACATATTTTAAATTTATTTGTATCCATTTCCCACCCGTCTTGTTAAGGTACATATGCTCTCTCTATGCTCCTGTGTACAGTTTGTTGTACCATCACCCATTTCCAGTAAACCACTTTGGAGCCATATATTGAATATTTATTGTGTTAAATTTGGCAAACAGTCTGACAAGGATTATCCTCATCTCCCTCATCTCTGGATGATAACCACAAATCTCTTTTCTTTTTGGCAAGGGAAACTGATAAAACTCTCTATAAGGTTTTTGACCTCGTATGTTTTGGCATTCCCCATGCACAACAATTTTCCACCTTTGTAAAACCACAGACAGATTCCCAGACAAAATGAAGACTGGTTTGATTTAACATCAGGTCTCAAAAGCTCGATAGCATATATCACGTTTTATTACTATTATTATTATTTTTATTGTTTTTTTTACATACTGTACAGTAATTGTATTTAAAGCTAACCTGCTATAAATGTCATCCTGCCCCACCGAAATCTATGGTCATGAGCTGCCGCTGACTTGCAAATAATTACCCAGTAACCGTCTGTTGTCCGGGATTATAGAATTATTACAGAAGCTGAGTCATTCAGTTCTCACACTCAAAGTTCATATCTTATCTGTGACTGTAGCGCACTGCTATGATGAGTCCCAGGTGCAGGAAAAAGAGTAACAGCACTGTACAATGGGGAATGTAAAACTGACCCTTTTAGACCAAGTAAAGTGTGAAAAATTAAAAGTATTAATATTTACTGAGCTGAGCGTAGCAAGTCAAATGTTAATCAACTGAATAAAAATTGGAATAATTACAACAATTATGAAGGTTAGAGCTGGGATCACCCATGCTGTTCAGACTTTTCTTACTATTTCATTGTATAAAATTAAAACAAAGCAATCCACAATCATTCTCTCTCATGTACAGTAAATGAGGTCTTAAAAGACTAAAAGAAAATTTAAGGAGCAGTCATTGTACTAACCAACGCATATTACTTTAAATTATTAGAATGGGAAAGCTCAATGGAGTTTTGAAAAAAATGATGAAACACTGGCCACGTTGCACAAATGGACCACTTTTAACTTTGATTAGACCGCGCGTGCCACCAGGGAAGAACAAATAAATTCACTAACCTGTTCTCGTCACATTACTTGTTTGGAAATGCCCTTACTGTATGTACATATATGTGATGTCTACTTTCTACTTAAAATATAAGATTCAACTTAAACTTTAAATCACGATTATTAATTTTTTTTCTGATTACATCTCTCCTTTAAAGTTGACAGTTCACCATAATCCTTCAATTTTGTTTTGGTTTTATTATTGTCAAACAGTTGTTCAGTCCCAATCCTGTTAGTTCTCATTGCACTGTGTGCATGGAAAGGCTTTCAATGTTGCATTTAAGCATTTAAATAATATTCGATCACGGTCATTGGTGATTTTTTTTTGAACCACAAAAATTAAAAGTTCATGGTTCACAACTATTCATCCAGATTTGAATAATTCTATAGTTGTTTTCATTGCTTGATGCACATCAGTAATTTGACCCTACATGACCATAGGATGCCTTTTCTGACATGGTTGTTTAAGAAATGAGAAGCTTCCTCCTGCATCAGTTAGTGTTAAAATAATTGTTGCCAGTTTAAACATATTAATCACTGAAGTAATTAACCAGTGAAAGGCTCTTAAGTTTTTGCTTATTTAAATCCAA
>JAOVVA010000041.1:7675731-7689448 GCA_028565275.1 Leiocassis micropogon
ACAGGCCTCTCTCATCTTTTTAAGTGGGAGAACTTGCACAATTGGTGGCTGAATAAATACTTTTTTGCCCCACTGTATTTGGTTAGATCAGACAAATAAAAAAAAAATAATTTTATGGTTGTTGACTGTTTTGCCTGACAGTCTGTTCACTCATATTTTTAGGTATTTTATATTTGTTGTTTTGTACTGAAATCAATGTCAGAGTGACCTGGTTATTATTCTGATATATGCCACAATGTAGAGTCATATAACTATTTTATTATATCATATAGGACAGACACCAGGATGCATATATGCTATTTTCACTTTTGACTTCATTATGCATTTTTTTCCTGTAATTTGTTTAGTGTCTATAATCAAACCCATGTGGGAATTAAACAATTAACAGAAAATAGGCTTTACCAGGTCACAAAAGCAAGATCCAAGAAAACAAAAGAGAGCAGAGCCAGGTAAACACAAAGTTTGTTTTATGAATTGAATGTTGGCTCCCGGATGTGACTGACTCTCAGTTACTCCCGAGTGGTGATGATACTGGCGGAATGGATATCGATGACATATTAACATAGTTTGTGTTATACAGCACAGAGTCTTGACCACTGGTCCACTGAGTTTATGTTAGTTTAAAATATTGTATTATATGGAAATATTTCTCAGAAACCTAACATGTTTAAAATATATTGTGAAAAAAAAAAATAATAATAATAATAAACCTGATGAATCTAAGACCCTATGGAGTTTATTATCTTGAAAGATATTTCATTCACAGAATAAAAGTTATACTGCTTTGAGGATTGATAACAAGTCCTTAAGGATTAAGGTCTTAGGTGTTTCCTGGCCATGGACCCAAATTGAACCAATTAGTGATCACTTTTGCCAAATGGAAAGGTGCTCCATCATGCTGGAAAAGGCATTGTTTGTCAATCAAACTGTTCTTGGATGGTTGGGAGAAGTTGCCCTCTAAGGATGTTTTCGTACCATTCTTTATTCATGGCTGTGTTCTTAGAAAAGAAGCCACTCCCTGGGCTGAGAAGCATTTCCATACATGAATAGTCACAGAATGCCTTACTGCTGACATGACACAAGACTGATGGTAACACAGAGGTCTTGAAAAAGAAGGGTCAACACTGCAAATTATGACTCTTTGCATAAACTTAATGTAATTGTCAGTAAGAGCCATTGTAACTTGTAATTATTAAAATGCTTGTAATTATACTTCAGCATACCATAGTAACATCTGGGAAAAAGATGTAAGAAACGTTAAAGCAGGAGACTTTGTGAAAATTAATATTTGTGTCATTCTCAAAACTTTTGGCCACGGCTTTAAATCTTGTATAGATGACAGGAGTGTCAAAACACTCTGTAGCACATCCCAAAAACTGTTAATGGATTAAGGTCACTCATTCTGGTAGTCTACTGACTTCATTTTATTGCCACATAACATTGCTGATTCTACACCTGTCCAACCCCAGATCATAACACCTGCGTCGAAAGGCTTGTATAGTGGGCACTATTGCATGATGGGTGCATCGCTTCATGTGCTTCCCTTCTTACCTTGATACACAGATTCCTTTGGAACCACTCAGGAACCTAGATTGTTCAGACCAAATGACCGTTTCCATTCTTTCAAAGTCTTATGTTTATGCTCATCAGCAAATTGAAGGCTTTTTTTCTGATTAGCCTTAATAACAAGCAGTTTTCTTATCGTTGCAGCTGTTCAGTCTCAATTCTTTTAGTTCTCATTGCATAGAAATGCTTTTACTTTCAATGTTGAGCATAAGTGTGAGTTATACTGTCACTTTTAAGATGCAACTTAAATCAAGCATTTAAGCGATCTTCGGTCATGGTCATTTGTGATTTTTTTTGGACTGAATTTCTTCTGCAAAATTCGTAGTTCACAACTATCTATCCAGGTTTTAATAATGCCCCGGACAATTCTTAATCCAACTCCAGTAGTTTCAGCAATCTCCTTAGTTCTTTTCTTTGCTTGATGCAGGCCCTTCTGAAACACACCTTCTGTAACTTACGACATGGTTGAAGCTTCTCACTGTGTCTTGGGCCCTTAATCTCCTGTGGACAGGATCCCCTGTCAAGGTGCAGCATTGGACTGTTTTTACATACACTCATCTGCACCTGTCACTTGTGCAGACTGTCAGACTGTTCAATATCTCAGCCCAGCAATTATAGAACTGTAAACTTACTGTATGTCACTTTAAACAGACTAAAATAAGCTCTTTTGCACTACTCTTATTGCACTGCTCCACTTTGCACCATATCGGCCTTCTGTGATGTTATCGGTCCCTTTTTGCAGGACAGTTACTACTCAGTTATCTTACCACTGTTGTAGTCTTAGTTTGTGTTAGTTATTTATTTTTTTCGTATTTAGTGTTTTTGTAAGGGGTTTAAGAGTACAGTAATTTTAATTATCTATAAGTATGCACTGTACATGTAGCAGAATCGACAATAAAGTTGACTTTGACATATTAATCATTGCAGTAATTATCCAGTCAAATGGTCTTAATTATTGACTTATTTCAGTCCAAACCGTGCATTATGCAGTGTATAATCCTTAATCATTCAAAATAAAAATTTATAGCTTTTTCATTTACATTAAAAGACATACAGTCTTACAGTCATACAGTAAAAGACGGGTGGCGGGTGACGTCATGGTGAAGTTAACGCGAGGTGGCGCGCGTGAACAGCTGGTTATTTGTTGTTGTTTTTCATGCGGAGATTAAAGCGTGTTGATCCGCTGGACCTGACTGAGAGCAGCTCGCGCCTGCCGGGAGAAAGTTAGTCCACGTTTCATGTAAACATGTGCGAGGAGCCGCGCGTGTCCTAGCTCGTTTTTTCGCTCAAACCTGGAACTCTACAGGAGGATTGTGAGCTCGATCAGGGATTTAATGATGACCTCAGAAGTTGTAAAGTCGCTCCTGCTTGGATTTATTTTGTGTTCGGTCAGTTTGAGTGTTGGTAAGTTCTCCGCATCAGTAATCTGTATGCGCTGTAAACTTCATGACTTTTAGACTGAACATGCATCAAATAGCTAGAGGTAGAGTTATAATATAAAATAAAGATGTGTGCGGATAAACTTTATGAACTTATTTGAACTTTCTGTTAGTAGTGGAAAAAAGAAAGACAGAAAAAAGAGAAAATCTGTGATTGATGAAGGAAAGCTAATGATCTGAGTATAATCTTTAGTGTCCTCTGTCATAAACTAGGTTTGTAGTGAAATGCCACCAGTTCTGTCCTGAATACTTTAAATTACCTGAATACTCATAATTTATATTATATAAGTATGAGCAAAATATTCAACATATTTAACAATAAGTAAAAAATATTGTATTATGAATATTATAAAACATTATAATATTGTTGAATTATTGTTAAATATTTTCATCATACATGAATACCTGAACGAGAGAGAGATCAGATGATTCTAATCAATCTGTTAGACGTTAAAATATAATCTGTAGCAATTGTCATCCATATGTTCATTTTATTATTAATTCGGTTAAAGAATGTAAAAAAAAAACTTGCCCATATCATCAAAGGATACTCCTTTCACTTTTATCAAGACCCATCTGTTACATAAGAATATATGGCATAGGATTCTGGGTAAGAGTAAGTGTTTTCAGACATTTCTGCTCCCAGGCATGTTTTATTCATTCATACTTTACAATTCTAGACAGCATAGTAGGAAATTTGAAGTTCTTGAAAAGTTTGTCTGCTGAGTAGATATCCGTCCTACAGTCATCTATAGATTTGAGTTCGGTTCACTCATACCATAAGTGCTTACAGTAAACACAATATGCTTCCTCCGATAACAGATCTTCAGATAGATACTGAAGCTTTTATAGTTGATGTACTGTTTGGCACAACAGAAAGGATGAACATTTACAGCCTGCAAGATTGGGTGATCTAGTTTATGTGTGGCAAAAATCCTAGAACAGAAATCCAAAATGCAAAAAAATTATTAAAAAGTATTACAGTAAGTTGCATGTTTATCTGTACACGTCCTGATGGGAAACACTTAACGTTAACAGTAAGGAAAGTTTCTGCTACAGGGCAGACAATTCTGGCAAACAACAACAATTAATTTAATTAATTTCAAACCTCACTATAATAATAATAATAATAATTATTATTATTATTATTATTAATATTATTATTAATATTATTCTAATTATAAGGTGCTTTACTACAGACCACCGTATTTATGGTACCCTTTGAAGAAGAAAGCTTTGAGCTCTTTACAAATCGAATATTTCAAGAATATTTCTTATCATGAGAGCAAAGCTCTATGTTAATGTGTATCAGTGCAATCATGTGAGATACAGTATAAACCAAAACGTACACCAGCTATGAATGTGTGCTCTAAATTTGTCATTATAAACATGTTACCACAAAGTATTGTCCTGCAGCTGCTAGCTATCTATGAGTCACACTAACCCCTATGTTTGGTCACATTCAGATGGGACGCCATCAGGGGGTTTGGAACCCTTGGTGGTGCCTGGCCGAGTGCCCAGTGTGCACTTGTCTCAGGAGGAGATCCAGAGGCTACGCTTTAAACCCACTGTGGGCACCATCTATTGTTCAGAGGGTTCTGACATCATGTTCAACTGCTCAATCAACCTTACTGACATGGGACAGGAGCTGAGTATCCTATGGTTCAAAGATGAAAGAGAGATATCTGTTGGCACGCAGACCACTGTGTACAGCCATGGAACACTAATTCTGCTGTCCATTATCAGGTTAGAAAAACCATTAAATTATCGACCTTAAGAAAAGCTACTATTAGTCATATTTAGCAGAGCTGTACTGGTTTGATAAGAAAAGTCACATTGCGATTATTTTGACACATGTTGCAATCACGATTTAAGCTTCGATATTTAACTATTAAATGTACCATTTTGTATTCAAACATATTTGTCTAAGCTGACAAATAAGCTGGTTAGGTTTCACATAAAAATTAGAACAAATTTAATAAGCATGGTAAGCTAAATGCTTTTTATGTTTTGCTTTATGCCTTATGTCCAAGCATAATCAAAGCTGTCTAAAAAAGTAACTGTGCTGTTGATGTGATTTTCTAAATGATCATGGTTTCTCACAGTATTCGGAACATTCAGCGGGCAGACTCTGGAGCGTACCAGTGCAGACTGAGCGTCAGTAACAAAGTGATTGAGTCAAATCCCATCATTGTTGAGGTTGCTGGTAAGTTTCATTCTTCGAGAAACAAATTCTTATGTTACTGAATTTATGAACAAAGACTCATGGTATCTGGCTTTTTTATTGCAGGTTTACCAACATTCACTAAACAGCCAAGTGATGTGAATGTAACAAAAAACACCTCTTTCACTTTGACCTGCGAGGCTGTGGGTCCTCCGAATCCCGTCACAATCGTGTGGCTTCACAAAGGCCAGAAGATAAGCCAACCCAGTCCCTCTCCAAGCAACAAAACTATCCAAGGTAAGCGTTTGGCTCCGGACTTCTTTCTTGCTCGTTTATTTATCGAGCAGTGGGTTTTATCTGTTTGGTATTGCTTTTTGCATTAGTTCTGGACTGTTGTGAACTTATTTGAACAATTTGAATAAGGTTTTAATTAAAATATACTTTGATCAGTTTGATTAGATCTCTGAATTATGGGAGAGTGAGATTTATTTCAGATATTTACTGTATATTACAGAATATGGGTATGCTGCTCAGTCTTGATCTGAATTGGCCTAAACATTCAGTCATTCAGACAAATGAAACAAAGATGTAACCAGGATATTTTTTTTTCTTTTCCTGAATGCGCAAATGTCTTAAAGTAATACAGTAATAAAGTAATACAGTACACATGTCAGTTTTGGTATGTTCTATAGGTAATAATCCAATATCAAGTATTGTCAAAGCATTATAATATCCTGCTGTTCTGATTATTCATGCCATTCATATGCCACTGCCTACCAAACTGGTTAAAACAACAGGAAACACGTGAGACCCGGCAAGTATTCAAAGGGAAATGATGTGGTATAACCAGAGTCCTCAGGGGTCTGAAGGATGAAGAAAAAACAATGAGTCACATAACCGATCCAGAGCCGCATCACAAAAATCTTAAAATAATAAAATAATAATATGGCTATCATATTTGAAGAGATAAATTTCTCTTTGAATGTTTAGATGTTGTCAATGAGACATGTCACACACACTTGCTTGGATTTATTAAGTACTAACAAATTCACTTTTGTTTTTTGGACCTTTGTTTTGAGAAAAATAAGGACTTTACCAGATCTGAAATGTTCTAGCCGATCTTAACATAATTGCAACATTTCCTGACCTCCCAATGATCATGAGTTCTGGCGTTGTTTTGACAGCATGCTATTCTGCCTGGCTTAGGTTGTTAGGTTGTGGACTTTTTATTGCTGGCTATACCACAATACCACAATAACATTGTGAGGGGTTTAAAGGCATTTCCACAAAGCGCGTGCTGTAGGAAAACACTCAGGAAACTCGTTTTCACTCACTGGTGAAATTTGCTGTTTACGAGCCCTGAGTTTGGTGTTGATTCATCAAAAATGTCATGATGAGCCACTGGTAGTGTACTGGATTCTGTGTAGGCACTAAGCACTAGTGGAATCTGATACAGGCAGTGAAAGACTACATTGTAAGCAAAGCAATTTCTAGGCGAGAACAGAAGGAAGACGTTTGTTGTCTTTTTTATGCCTGCTGTGTCTGCACTGTGATAATTGCAGTTATTAGTTGGTATTAGTTCTTATAGTGTGTGTATGCAATGTTTCATCGACTGCACTGGAATCTGAGTCACGCTGATTACTGGCGATTTAGTAATGATGGAGTTATTAAATCATTGCTACATTTTTTTTTTTTTTTGATCTTGTTTATCTCTATTTACCAACCACAACAACCACAACAACAACACACTGAGCTAGAAACAATAAAGACTGCAATGTTGTGAATGTGGGACCAAAGAAGTGAAAGGTCACATTTTTTGCTTTGTTCAGTGTGTGTGCTGAGAGACAAGGGGGAAGATGGAAAACGGGGGAGGGGACAGCGAGTGAGAGGAATGGGGGAGCGAACGTGCACAAGAGAAACAGATTAGCCACACAAAAGAGCTCATTGAGGCCCGGGCTACGGAAATGTGAGGCAATTCACAAAACACACTGAAATGGACCATGGGGTATAATGCCATTATAATGCGAGGGTCCTCAGGGCAGTGTATTATTACCTTCACTGAAGCAGTGACATTCGCCTTTATACGTTCTACATACAATTTCTTGAGGAGATATTCGCCCGAGAGTTGACTACATGAGCCTGAGTATATGAGCCTTAATATATATTCATGAAATGAGGAAAATATAGTTTACTGTTGTTTAAGTACACTACACATGTATGCCATAAACATGCAGTTTTCTTCTACTATAGGTCTCCCACATGACATACGCATACGGGAACCTGATGCTGGTGTAGTCTTTACGTTTAAAAGGCTAGAAGTGAAACCGAGGGTTGTTTTTGTAGCTTGCTGACCAGCATATGACACGAGATGCTTCCAGTAAATACTTACAGTACCAGGAACTTTGTATGCAATGATGGAAACATTGTTGTTAATCAAACTATGCCATTTTCAACTTCTCTGTGTCTATTTGTACAATTCTGTAGTTTTGATAAAAGCAGTAGGCAATGCACAAGAATGTGTAAGGTCATGTAAAGAGACTAGTGCAGTGGAGAAACACTAAAGCCTGTAATTACAGATCCTCAGATACCGTACAGCAGAACTCCTGGCAGCTAAAAAGCTTTTTGCTCCTGACTCTCACTAAGTTTTTAACCAGAAAATAGCTGCCTCTTTTGCATGGCTCAAGGCATGCTTGCATTTTTTTTTTTTTTTTTTAACATTTATTCACATACCATTTAAAAAAGTCACTGGGACTCTTATCTGCTTTCCCAGATCAAATATCAGAATGCCACCGCAAGTTCAGGTCTGTTTAATAGGTTTAATCAGAGATCTACAGGGGGTTGGACAATAAAACTGAAACGCCTGTTTTGAGACCACAATAATTCATTAGTGAGGTGTAGGGCCTCCTTTTGCAGCCAATACAGCATCAATCTGTCTTGGGAATGACAGATACAAGTCCTGCACAGTGGCCATTCTTCTTGCAGAATAGTGGCCAGGTCACTATGTGATGCTGGTGGAGGAAATAAATAAATATTATTAGTGGCTCAATAATATTTAGATCTGGTGACTGTGCAGGTCATGGGAGATGTTCAACTTCACTTTCATGTTCATCAAACCACTCTGTCACCAGTCTTGCTGTGTGTATTGGTGCATTAGCCATGAAACCTCCAACACTAAATTGCCCAGTGTTTCAGTTTCATGGTCCAACCCCTGTAGGTTTTTTTTAGGTTTGACTTATGCACTACCTATTACTAAGTACTTGGTCCACTCCTACTTGTCTGAAAATGGTGGTATTACTCTGTTATAGTCTGAAATGATCTTCCAAATTATCTTTAATGTTTGGTCAAGAACCAAAACTATAATAACTTTTAAACGTGTGATTCCAAAAACTGTTTCCAAGCTAGTGACCACATCTTGCTGAAAAGAGCTCATTGAAAAGTATTTTTCCCATCAGTCACTGATGCATAAATGCACATATACAGTACTGTACAAAAGTCATGAGCCTTTTATTTCTTCATGTTTTGCTTCCAAAGAGCCAGACTTTCTTTTGTTTTTAATGTAGTCCTGAGGAATAGTCCTCCAGGCTTCCCAAAGCTTTTTGCCTCTGGCTTTTGGCAAGGTTTTGGCTCTCATTTTTTAAATCCAGACCAGTCTTAAGAGGAATGCTTTTCAAGTCACACAGTGATCTATAAGTCATTCAACCATAAAAACATTTAACCTAAGACATGAACCTTAGTGAGGAACAGGTGCAGATGATAACGGGTGATTAGGCCCCTGATTATTATACTTGTGATGCTAAATGCTGAGTAACTGGAACAGAAGAGAGGTCAAATGAGATTGTTTGTGTAACAACCTCAGCAACAATCACTTTCAGTATTACAGTAAAACATTTGTTCCAATTTCTTTAGGCTCATCTACATAATTTAACTTAATAAGGGGTGGTTCAAACTTTTACGGTACATGGATATAAGGTTTAAAACATATGAGATGCTCTGTAGGACATGGGCAGAATGGCCATAGTTGAAATTAGTCTGAGATGGACATGATTGATATTTTGACCCATGAAAACAATTAAACAAACAGCTTCCTGTTAATTACAAGAGGGAGCGCAATAGTAGACCCATTGTCACAGCTTTTCTGAGCAAGCACAGCAAAAAAGTGACAAATGAGGACAAAAGGGATATTATGGCTTTGCTGTCACTGGGTTTGGCAGGCTGTTGTCTGAGTGGATGGTGATGGGTTGACAGGGAAGATGGGGCTTTGAAAGCCTGGTACTGTGTTTCATGTTTAGAATGAGAATTGCACACCTCTTTAGTGGTTTACTCTGCCCGCTGGAAACAATGCCATTGACCTTCCTTGTGTCCATGAGGACCAAAAGGAAAAAGACGGGCTGAGAAGGTTTGGACACACATAGTGCAACATACGTACGTAAACGCAAAAGAGGATCTTGAATTGCTTAATGTGAGCAGTTTTTACTCCCACATGAACACCTAGTTCCACTTTTTTTATTTCTGCTGTCTTACTAATATTACAGTATGTGAATGGTGTCTTTGTGTATATCACAATGACACACTATTATTAAACAATTTTCCTCATTAATAGAATTCTGATATGATATCATTTCTCATGTCTATAGGTGTGGACTCTCCCACTCACTACAGCTGTGAGGCTCACAATGACAAAGGACTAACTGTTTCCAGAGAGGCTCATGTCAACATTAAAGGTAAAACAGCAAGGCGGGAATGCACTTGCATTCAAACAAAATTTTCACATTTTGCTTAAGCCTAAGCTAAGTTGTCTTGTATACTTATTTCAGAAATTCCAGCCAAGGTCTCCAAAATCACTGTGGTGAAACGTGAAGCAAACAAACTCAACATAAGCTGGATTCCTGGACACGATGGCTTTTCCCCACTCACTGTCTGCTACATCACAGTAAATTATTTATCTCGATATGAGAGAAATATATTTTTTTAATATATTCATAAAACATGTGCTACTATGGAACATTTTAAGCCCAAATAAATTTGGAATGTTGAGCAAATAAATTTTTAATTAGATCATTTCTAGGTGATAAATGTTGTTTTGACTCTGTTCTAGGTGAGAGAGCTGGGCAGAGAGTTGGGCAGTCCTACTAAGGTGCAGAGTGTGTCAGTCCCTCCATTTTCATACGAGATCACTGACCTAAAAGCCATGACCTGGTATAACATGAGTGTGTCGTGCTCAAATGAGATTGGCAAGTCGCTTCAGAGCTCCTGGGTCCAAAGCAACACTACAGAAGGAGGTGTGTGTTCTGTTCAAAATAAAGAAGACTTAACTTTTAAGGCCACTTGAGTTAGGATTAAGATGATTAAACTAATATGTTGTGTTATAATTACTTGTCATTTGGTACACACTTTTATGTTTCAGGGGAATAATCTAGTGGAATCAAATACAATAGTTGTATCATTGCCTGAGACTTCTTTTAGCCTTGAGATTCTTTGTGAAGATGGCTTTTCTGTAACCACAAGGGATTTGCCCCTCTTATAGCTCACACATACCTACTGTAAGGCTTCAGTGGCAGTTTGTGTGTGTCTGTGTCTATGTGTCTGTGTGTCTGTGTCTGTGTCTATGTGTCTGTGTGTCTGTGTCTGTGTGTCTGTGTGTCTGTGTGTGTGTGTCTGTGTGTGTGTGTGTCTGTGTGTCTGTGTCGCAATAGCCACACTCACTCCAGAATCGATTTTTTTAAATTTTATTTTTTATTTATAACAGAGATGCACTGGTCGTTCAGTCAGTGACCAGAATTGGCTGGTATTCAGCTTAATCAGCCATGACCGATTAACCGCAGATATAACCGATTCTGTGCTGACTGCGCGAGCTTCCAAGTTGACAGAAACGCATTTTTATCACGTTACATTATCAGAAGTCCTGCATATTAAAACTTCTCCGATCAGCCTTTAACTTCACACTCGTTCTTAAATTGAGTTTTGAGCATTTGAGATAGTAAAACATCACTGTTTCTTTATAATCCTACAGATAGTACACTCTAAACTATACAAATTCGGGCATCCTGTGTAATAGGAATTAATTATTTGTTTTTTTAATAATAAGTTATTTCAGATGACGTAACATAGAGATTAAGTCAAATATAGCTTTTTTGTATTGTTTAAATGCTGTCCTTGGTTTTAAATTAGTATTATAAGGAATGGGCTACATTTAATTACTATATGCTCAATTCAGTCGTGAGGCTGCTGAATGAAGGTGTAACCCTTCTGAGCTATGAATCGACTTTTTTTAAAGGTTCAACACTTAAAATTGTAACAAAATAAAAAAAAAGTTTAATATTGAATGAGGAATTTAAAATCAATATACTAAAAGAATCACAGTATAAATTGAATCAGCACCCAGGTATCGTCCAGCAATCATTACTGGTTGGAAACAAAAGCTAGCTTTTAACTGCCTGTGACACATAAAGTCATCAACAGGGGATTGACACTTTTGTGAATTTGGATAAAATTAAATTATATTTTAATTATATTTTATATATTTTAACTTTATTAGTAATGACACTTTTATTAAGTTTTATTCTGTCTAGCATTTTGTTCTAAAAAAACCTTTTGGGAGTAGGAGTGGTTTTGGAGAGGAAATATGCTTTTCCTTAGGGCTGTTCCCACAATGTTTCCTGTGTATACCTAAAGGAATGGCACTGAGATATTTTGAGTATTTTAAGACCATTCTCTTTCTCGCAGTTATCTGGTGATTTCGGGCAGATATGATTGCAAAATGACGATGCTGGAAATTTTCTCCAGTTGTCGTCATGTCAGCTCCATGTTAGCTATGTGTGTGATTTTAAGTTGGTTTTATTGCAGTGAATGATTAAAAGAAAGACTTATTTAATGTTTTCAGTTCCTTCAGTGGCCCCTCAGAATGTGACCGTTCGTGTGAACGGGTCCATGCTGCTGGTACGATGGGAAGCTCCTCCTCCCGACAAAATAAATGGCATCCTACAAGGATATGATGTACTTGTTGATGCTGGGAAATCTGTCAATATGGTTAGTCATTTCCTCTTATGTATAAGTGAATGAAGTTTTAGAGACATTTTAGTTTATATATTTTGTTTAATGTTCTTTCCTCATAAGTTCATAAACTACAATCAGTGTATCATAGTTTTCTATCTGTCTATCTATCTATCTAAAGCATCTTTTAGAACTGCTGCTCTTGCTTTTTTTTACACCCAGTCAAGTTTGTATTGTCAAGATTCAAGCCTGTGATCACTTAATGACAAGAAGAATTCTTTTCTGTTGTGTCCCTTTGCCTCAATTGTTAAAAAATACATAATTATCTTTTTTGTCTGTCTGAGTAAAATATTCAATCAGGCATCCACTGATTTATAGGAGAAACTTGATTTCCTAGGAAAACATTGATATTCCCTGACAACAAACCTAATGAGTTGCCTTTCTGGAGACAAAGGCAAAATATCCTAAAGTAGAAAGACGAAACAGTCAGCTCCAATGCATATTGCACAACAGAACATTTTAAAGTTTATTTCAAAAGTTTTAGGTCTTTTAGCTGTTTGTGCCACAAATTTACTGGATTTTTTTTCTTTCTTGACTGTGAAAAACTTTATCAACTTGCAGATCTGGGCTTCTGGACAAAAATGAGGTGTTTGTGAGTTTGAATCCTGACGATGCCATCTGTTGATAATTGGCTGTCTGGGTGCGGACAATGACATAATCTCCCCTGTGAAATCGCATGAGCAGCAGATTGAAAAGATGCGATAGCTTCATGCGTATCAGAGGAAGCACATGTTAGCCCTCACCCTCTCTGCTGTCATGTAAGAGGCGATACCTTGCTCCTCTTGTGTTGGAATTCTTTATGCATACAAATGGGAACAAACGTGCACATCCAGTGGAAATATAAAGCTTCTTGTATGTTTCATGTGTGTATTTTGCTCACATATTTGCCATTGATGCAAAAACTAGAGAAGGTTGTTGCTACACACAAAAGGTTTGGAGTACAATGGTTTGTGTAGTAAATGAGAGGTCATTCAGTTACATTGGGCTAATATGGCAAAATGTCAATTATATATTATATTTTAACTGTTGTGTTATTATAAAATGGCAAGTCGGCTGTAATTTTCTTAATCATTAAACGTCACTGTACCTAAGCACAGCTAAAAGTCACTGGACTGTTACCAGCATTGTGGACAATTTCTTTGTAGCACTGAAAGAAATTAGCTTAACTATTGTCAGGTAAAGGTAAAGATAGTTTGTTTATAATTTTAAAGTTTCAATTTAAAATTTTAAACAAGGCAACCAGAGATTAAATGTTGTGCTATTAAAGGTCATGTCAGTTTAATAATGTCAGTATCATTTAGATCATCATAATCATCATAATCATTTACTGCACGTGGTACAATTATTTATTATAGTTTGATAGATTTATATATTATACAGGTCCTTCTCAAAAAACTACCATATTGTGATAAAGTTCATTGTTTTCTGTAATGTACTGATAAACATTAGACTTTCATATATTTTAGATTCATTACACACAACTGAAGTAGTTCAAGCC
>JAOVVA010000041.1:7718449-7730886 GCA_028565275.1 Leiocassis micropogon
TATATTGCGAATGGAACGCAGCGTACAGGATGCGTCACACAGCCGCGATATACAGTATTATACCATGAGAGTATTATACCAAAGATTGCCTTTTAGAAATACACAAAGTGAAATAAATCCGCAGTTTTAACCACTGCAAAGACATCAGAGCCAGCGGTAGTTTTCAGAAGTTCTTTCCGAGGTGAGGCAGCGTTGGGCGGCTACATGAGCTAAACAGACGCTGTCTTTAATAACCGATTTATGTTTTGAGCTGTACACACGTACGTTCTCGTAATATTTTAAACATTTTGCAGGCTGCCGTTTGGAGAACCCAAAGAATAAAGAATAAACCAGTTGTTGGGTCAAAATAACCCAACCAGGTGTTCATTTGTAAATCACCCACTACATCTCATTTGACCCAACAATGTGATTAAAGTACCCGAAATAACCCAGAATTGTGACCCAGCATAAACATCCCAACAATGTGTTTACAAATACTACCCAGCATTTTTTAGGCACTTGGTGCAAATGTGCTTGTTACAATGTCCTCACTTTGATCTACACAGACATAAACAAAATGTAAACAAAAACAGAAGTGATTTAGATAGCAAAATAGATCATTATAAAACACTGAGATACAGTATTTCATTTTTCAGGTCAGTGTGGATCCCAGTAGTATTCATGAAGAAAGTCCATTAAAGAAGCACAGTTTTATTTAGATACCTTGCTTATTATGCATAGAAACAAAAAGGCAGTTTCAATATATTACATGTTACGTGTACACTTAACAATTAACCCAGGATTAATGAGTAACAAGTGAATAAAAGAATAATTTTATTCAGGTTACATTTTTGTTCTCTGTTTAATTCAAACAAGAGCTGTAGCTGTTTTTTTCTGAAAGCTCTATACACAGTACATAAATAAATCAAGTAGGTTCACATTGGTTTTTCTCTGTATTCTAAAAAACCCAGCCATCATCAAAGGTCCAAATCATTTTAAGTAAAGTTATGAAAAAATAATAATAATAAAAAATACAGAATCTGATACAAATACAGTATAGCTAAAAACTACAGAGCAAATATTTTGTTTCTAGGCAGTTTTAAGTTTTACTACTTGTTTTTGGACATAATGTTTCAGTTTAGCAAAAGTTTGTCCTAATATTCCAGTTTCAAAACAGAAGGTCAAAAGCATATGGAACCTCTACCTTATTAGAATTTATAGGGAGAAATGAGCACATGGACCCGTGCGAGGTGTTTAGTCTGGAAGGTGCGATCCATGTACTCAGCCATTTCCACATCCACACTGAGCCCCTGTGGTCCAAGCAGCGGCTGGACCAGGATCAGCTCACCGGTCTGCCGGTCTGAGCGCTGCATGACGAACATGCCTCGAGCGTCTCCATCCTCCACGATGCTAAAGCGCAGGCTGTCGGGTCCTGGTCGGCCAGGAGCAGTCGCTGTGGCCATGCGGAACAATGTAGCTGGGGTTGACAGGTTCGAAGGCAGAGACAAATAGTGATACGAAACTGTTTTAGGGGCCATGTGACAAGTGCGGCTCGTCATGGAGCAGGGCTTCCTTTCACATTGACTGCAAGGAGGTAGGACATAACTAATGATTAACTCATGGTTTAAAAGGGAAATGTCTTTGCATTGCATAAACCGTAGCACATATCACTATTATACTATGATTACATCTAACCAGATTATCATTCCATAAATAATGTTATGTAATGGATAAAAGTCAATGTAGTTCAAGTATCTTAAAGTATCACATTTAATAAGTAATTAGATACCCATTGTTTTATAATAAAATGTATGCACCAATATTAGTTGGCTTTATTATGACTAGCATTTGTTTTCTTCTTTTTAGATTAGAATATACCCATCAAGCTTGCCTAGAAATCACAATTCCAAAGAAGTGTCCTATTTTCAAAGAGGTCAAATCAGTTGGTCAATCTGAGGGTAAACTGTCCCAGAGACAAATAGCAAGGAATCCTGGAATACCTCCTTCTAACTTTAACAGAATTTTAGTTCAATTTAAAGAAAAGCATAAAACACCAACGAGACATGACCTGGCCGTCCTGAAACACATCCTCTTGCTGTTCGAAGATCTGTTGAGAACAACACTCTCAAGCCACTTAAAAGTCAACTGGGTATTTGGCTTCAACTTTCACAAATTTCGGGTGCATACAGTTTATCATAAAGGTTACTAATATACACAGACCTAAAATACATAGACAAAATATAAATTATACATTGATTTTGTAATTTAGACTGAGGGTTTTTAAAATAACTTTCACATTTGTGAAATCTATAAGTAAAATCATACATGGATACATGGATGTGCAGCCGATGATTCTGCAGCAACAGCGTGATGCTATCATGTCAATATGGACTAAAATATCTAAGAATGTTTCTAGCACCATGTTGAATCAATGCCATTAAGAATCAAGTCAGTTCTGAAGGCAAAATAGGTCTAACCCAGTACTAGCCAGGTGTACCTAATGTAGTAACCGGTGTGTGTATGTACTCCACACATTTGTGTTTGTGTTTATGTACCGTATGTTAGATCAAAACTATGTGCATGTCATCTAAAATGTTTTTCAGTGGAAGGGATAAATCATGCATTATCTTGAATACTTAATCTTAAACATTTTAATTTTCCTTTTAAACATTTTGAACTCCTTTTAATTCTCACATAATATAATAATTTCTTTAAAACATTTTAATTTCCAGTTATAAATGAAACACAGCAACACCAGAATTTTATGTCATCTCAGCTCCTTGGGCTACTGTTGTTATAAACGTTTATGCTGACATCCTACAAAAAAAAAAAAAAAAAGGTAAAAAAGAATGGTGTGTGTTTGGTCTTTGTGGCTGGTTCAGTTGTATGAACTGGCACTCACAGAGGTGACGTCTTGATATAGCTGATATTTCCGTGCAAGTATGGGCACTGTGGATTTACACACTGGAAACCTCCTCCGGTGTTGACACAGGTGGTGCCACGGCTGCAGTTGTGCTGTTGTGTAAGACACTCATCCACATCTGGATCAGCACATGCATGGAGAAGGAAAAGAAGAGAAAGAGGAAAAAAGATAAAAGAGTTTGAGTGAGAAGGAGAATGTCCTCAACATGAAAAAAGGACCATGTGGTGCTAAGGAACGGGTTTAACAAAACATGCATGATGTGAAACTGAACATCTCTTTGTATAACTCTCTTATTCTCACACATGACAACCTGCAGGATTCACAGACTGTGCCATTCGTCCCATGTCATTTTGTAAACATTGCAGCATCACATTATTCCACAAAGACATGCAAACACATACTGGACAACTAAAAGGTTTGCTCGTGAAAAACACAGTATTAATCCTTCAGATTTTACAGTCAGAGAATTTTCTCACCATAAGCTATGGGAGAGCAGCAATTTAAAATCTTAACTGCAAAAAGAAATAAATTGCATGCAATTAAAGCTCACAAAAAATAATGAGGAAAGTAACTAAAGAAAAGTGGCAGCATTAACATTAGAAATGTACTGTAGATCATATACAGGTTTCTGTTTTGAGAAGGACCTATATATATATATATATATATATATATATATATATATATACACAGTATATATACTTTTTTGCTCAAGAAATTTTATAAAAGGATTCCACACACTTTCAAACTCTGTTGCCTTTCCCCTAATTATGTTAAGTTAGTTTTTCTAGTGTCATGCAAGGCATCATCTCCCTTCTGTAGCTCATATTTAATTTATAGCAGCTGTGAACTGTTTTCTGTTATAAAGTTGAAATGATTGCACCACTTTATGGAGTTGAAATGATGCTCGATTATATCAATCTAAGCCTGGGAAAATCTGATCATTTTGATTTGTACATATTTTCTCACACATTTCATACTAATTTCCTTAAATTTCTTTTGATTCTGTAAAGCTGCTTTTTGAGGACGATCATTGTTAAATGCACTATACAAATAAAATTAAATTAAATTGAATATCTTTAAGAAACTGAAATCATGTTATGTATTTGGCCAATAATATTTGTGCTCGTTCTGCAAATCACATTATCTGTATTAGGGTTTCCTTACTAAGGGTAGCTTGACTTACATATAGGGAGCGATATTATGTGCGAAACTCTCAGTCTCCTCTTTTGTTTCAGTTATTTATTGTATGAATTACTGTAATATGAGAAATATCAATGCATACACGCTATTGTGTTCTTTTGCAATATTCTGACACAATGCACTAGCTTAAGAGTTGAGCAATAGAAATGAACACATTTCCCCATACACCTACGTCTACTAAAGAAATTACTGTAGCACTGTGAGGAAGCCATTTAAAATACATACTTATGTAATATTCTAGTCTGTTATTCACGACGAACACTAACTGGTTTCAATGGCATCAAAATTGATGTGTTGAAGGTGCTTCTGGTATATAAAGCTTAGTACCTACCAAAACGGTCAGCAATGTACAATACTGTACATGTGCATCACTCACTTGAAGAGATGGCACCAGGGTACACAATAGGAAGAAGGTAAGGCCTGGCAGGGGCAGTGTGATACTCTGGGCAATGCTCTGCTGGAAAACCTTGGGGTCCTGGCATTCACATGTGGATGTTTCTTTGTCGCATACCACTCAATTTTGTTGCATACCAACTACACTCTTTCAAGGCAACTGTGTTGCCTAATGTCCACTGCCTCTTTCAGCGGGATAATGTGCCCTGCCATTCTCCAAAAATTGTTTAGAAATGTTTTGGTGTTGACTTGGCCCCAATATTTCCAGATCTCAGTCCAATTAAGCATTTGTGGGATCTTCTGTACAAGCAAGTCTTACCTATAAAGGCCCCACCTTGCACCTTACAGGACTTAAAGGAGCCTAACATCTTAGTGCCAGACACCACAGAACACCTTCAGAGTTCTTGTGGTGTTCATGTCTCCACTGATTCTGAAGGCACTTTGGTGAACCTACACAATATTAGGCATGTGGTTTTAATGTTATGGAGTATTCATATACTCTCATGTGTTCCACAGTACAAATTAAATTGATTTAACCCTAAAATCTTATTTTCTGTTTTATATACTGTATGTGTTTGGGGTGTACAAATTCACACAAGTGTCGCTTACCCTCACAGCTCCTGCCATCTGCAAGCAGCTTGTAACCACTGGGGCAGGAGCAGCGGTACGAGCCTGGAATGTTCACGCATATGTGAGCACAGAGTAATCCGTTGCCAGTTTTGTACACCTCACACTCGTTCACATCTGCAGAGAGACGGATGATAATATGGTCAAAGTTTTTTCACCCTAAAGGTTCAAAAGAAAAGAGATATAAACTTAGAAAAACAGTAATAAGTTGAGAGATAGATGACCGAGTCAGTACAAAGAAATGAAGTAGAAAGCCAGAAAAAAAGACAAAAAGAAAATTAAAGAAAAACAAACATAGGCAGGAAAAAAAATCTATGAAACAACAGCCATGTGTTCAGTCTGTCTGGGTCTGTCTAACATTTAATGGCTTTTTGCATGTTACAGATTTTGGACATCGCAAATAAACACAGTTACACATAAAATGGGCCTTGACAATGCCTTTTCAACATAAACACCAGTAATATATCAACCATAACATTATGTATGCTCTTGATTGTGTAAATGTACACTGTCTTGACAATTTGGTGACAAACATGGGAACGTCATTGCTTGTATGACACTCTGCTATTGCTGGGCTGTGGAAGGATTGTTGGGATTAATTAGACTAAGAATGACTGCTTTTGATCTCACAGTCAGCGCCCAGCTAGTCATATAGAATGAAGGACTTGATATGACTTTCTCATGCTCGATAATACTCCATAGTTACCACGGAAGTTACCATCCCTGTTTAAAAATGATAAAAAATGAGAATGAGCACCTCTGGCTCTACCCCAGTGAAATGTTACAATACACTGGAATTGCTAATTTGCTAAATTATATACTGTAGTTTATATGCATATGAGCCTAATACCATTCTAAACATTTGTTTTTGCTTTACAGATTGGCTTTGTGAACAGAAACCACATAAAACAAATATAGCTGCGCTAAGAACCAGTTATGAACACTTAAGAAGGATGCAGGGTGTGAAGGAAAGCATACTGTATAATGTTTTAAAACTGAACTAGACATCTCAGAGTTGTAGACCAGCAACATATTGAGGTTGTATCATGTTTCGTGTTTATATTCTTATCAAATCTAATCTTAACTGGGTTCGTCTCATCTCATCTAAGAAATATATTTCTTAAACAGAAGGCTTATTTTTTCATCTTGAATATTGTTGGGGTTGACTTGAAACCCGTAAGCAAAAAAGAAGAGCGTACCCTGGCAGATGCTGCTGTAAGAGGTGCCGCTCATATGGAAGCCAGCATCACAACTGCATTGGTAACTTTGGTCCACTTTAGAGCAACGAGGTTTGCGGCTAAATTCCGGATTATTCACCACACTCCACTCTGGAGGGGCTGAAAAGTAGAGGGGAGGTGAAAGGAGATTAGGCTTCAGCCTGTGGCTGGTGGCAAAGAGACTCTGCACCACTGACACACACACAAGTACACATACAAACATAGACAAATTCAGACAAATCACATTAATAAAAATCAATGCTTTAGACAAGGTTATTTCCTAACGCCATTTATAGCACTAACAATCAGAGCGGAGTTAAGTGCACGCAGTAAAGGCTTAAAACAGTTTCTTAGGTTCTGAAATTAAACATGAATGCATTTTTCTTGCATGCTATCTATTTGAACAAAGAAGAGTATTTACTTCACTGCCACTTAATGTATTAATCACTCACTCACTCATCATCTATACCGCTTTATCCTGTATTCAGGGGGGCCTGGAGTTTATCCCAGGAGATTTAGGGCACGAGGCGGGGTGCACCCTAGACAGGGTGCCAATCCATCGCAGGGCACACACACATACACTCACTCACACACTCATTCCCACACTACGAGCAATTTGCGAATGCCAGTTAGTCTTTGGACTGTGGGAGGAAACCGGAGTACCGGGAGGAAACTCACCAAGCACGGGGAGAACATGCAAACTCCATACACACAGAGGCGGGAATCGAGCCTAGCCGGGAATTGAACCTGGACCCTGGAGGTGACACTATACCACTGTGCCGCCTATTAATCAATCAATAAAATAATATTACTTTAAAGTCCAAGTGCAGATCCATTTTACGTTAAGACATATGCACAAACAAAACACAAACTACAGTAGATCACAAGTACAGGGACTAGGATAGCAAGCACAGGAACAACAACCATAAACAATCTAAGTCAATCAGAGGCAGTGTTAACATTAGGCAAAAGTAGGTGAGCGCCCAGAGCCCCAAACTGCCAGGCCCCCATGACATAAGCCTAACTAAGTAGTTTTAGCCAGCATTAACGTCTAACATTTAAAAATAATTAAAATCCACTTGCTGAAATAGCATTAGAATGCCATTACGCCACGCAAGTTGCCACGTCCCCACCCCCACCCCCAAACACACACTACAATGGTACATTCCGTGTGACGAAAGCGGAAAGTTATTTACTGGAGTTTGATTGAGGAGCGGGAGACTTCCATCTACTGTACAGCCATGAAATGAAGTTACAAGTGGTGCAGAAAAAAATGTAAATAATGAGGGGGTTAACAGACAATTAATAGGATTTTTGGCAAAGGTAACACAATTTTTCACACCTGTGCATAGCCACAAGTCACCTCAGGTCAACAATGTCACAAGAGAGGCTGTCTGAGTACAAAGTCAGAAAATCAGTGGATATGGAGTGACATAACAAAGTTGAAGCCAAAGCTTGCCAGGCCAGATTTTAGTGTCTTGGCCTCCACTATTTACCCCAGCCATGCACACAATAAGACTAATTATTTTAAATATTTTTTACTTAACATTATTTTTATATTATTCTTAATCCAACACCCCAATATTCATATGTTTTTCCCATACACTAAATCTCATTTGAACAAGGAAGACTAATCTGTTTAAAAAATCTAAATAATAATAAAAAACAGGGAAAAAGAATAAAAGCTAGTGAAATACAGTGCCAAAAGGGGAGAAGAGAAGGAAAAACATAAAAATAACATTTGAAGAGGAGAAAGCAAAAAGAAG
This sequence comes from Leiocassis micropogon, assembly GCA_028565275.1. Taxonomy (NCBI): domain Eukaryota; kingdom Metazoa; phylum Chordata; class Actinopteri; order Siluriformes; family Bagridae; genus Leiocassis; species Leiocassis micropogon. The sequence goes on from JAOVVA010000041.1 coordinate 7,726,555, forward strand.
AAAAAGAGCAAGAGAGAGAGAGAGAGAGAGAGAGAGAGAGAGATCCAAATAAAATAAAATCAAAAAGGAGAAGGGGAGAGATGCAAAGACATAATCCAAAAAAAGAGGAAAGTAAATATAGTGATAATGAAGAGAAACAGTAAAATGCATTAAAAGGATTGGAAAGAGAATAAGAAGGCAGTCAAGTAGCAGGAGAAATACATAAAATAAAAAGCATTAAAGGGACCGAAGACAGAGTGAAAAAGAGTGAGACAAAGACGGGAAGGCAAGGATAACGATAAGAGGTAATCATTTTAATAAGTTTTCTTTGGTATTATTTATGTCACTCCATTGACCTGTCATGGGTTTTCTTAATTTAGTGAAACAGCACAGAAGACAGCAGCCAACCGTCAACTATTAATCTGCTGATCATGTTGAAATACAAAGGATCTGTATCAGATATGTAAACTGACAATGAGTTACATTCTTATTGTAGAAAATTGTTTGTGCATTAGTTAACCTGTTAATGTTTTGTTGTTGTTTTTTTTCTGCAGGGCTGTTCTAGACAGCTGGATGAGATGCTGTGGGATGACGAGTAAATGAATGTTTAAGGTAAGACTTTTAAAAAAGCACTGATTTCAGAGGGCCCCATATCCATGTTCGCCTTGAGCCCCCAAATTGCTAAATCCGCCATTGAATTCTATTTAACTTAATACAATTAAATTTTTTTTAGATAACGCTGAGCTATAAACACTGAGCTAAATGCTACCGAGCAAGAAACACAACAAACTGAAGAACAAAACAAACCGAAAAGCTGGAACTTAAAATACAATGTTAAACTGAACATAAATAAGACTAAGATGCAAACATTTTCAGGAACTAAACTCAAAACATGTGCACATAACCACACCATGTGCTCTGCAGTTGCTGAGGGAAGCTGTAGACCAGAGCCTTCCTGACGGTTCCCTGATTCACAAAAGACATCAAAGCAGATAGCATTCAATAGATTAATAGCATTTAATGGAGAACATTCAGAAAGATAAAATTATGTGAGCCAGCTTGATCAGCTTATCCATCAAAGTTTCTTTATTTGTGATCCTGACAAATGAACCAAATAATGGAATTATTTATTGTATTACATTTAACACTTAATATCTTTTTCCTCAGACTAATGGTGGTTCTAATATGTACGGTAACCTGGTCCAACTCCCCTTTAGCACCTCTCCAAGAAATTACATTTGTTAAAACACCTGTGTGACCGGTGATCCTCATCCTGGTCAGTGCCAGAGGGTGGCCCACAACATTCCAAATTAGTCCTGATTTTGCATTTTTATTACAGTATATACTGTAAGTCTAACATAATTAAATCAACTGAATTATAATCTAACTATAATTATACACTACCAGTCACGGGTTTGGACGTACTGGAGTTGTTAATTGTTGATTTCTGAGGCTGGTAACTCTAAATGAAATTCTCCTCTGCAGCAGAGGTCTTACTCTCCTGGTATGGTCTTCATGAGAGCCAGTTTCATCATGGTGCTAGTGTAGCAGGTATGCTTTTAAAACAATATTTTGTGATTCCATATTTGGATTTCCTGTGTCCTCATGCTGCTTTGGGGAGTTAACACCCTTAGCTCCTTCCCAGTCTGCATGTGATTTCACAGCACGTGTTGTGCATTGCTGCCACATGCTTAATTGCTGCACAAGTCCTTAGTTTGCCTGTTTATATGCTGTCCGGATTCAATAAACGGGGACATGATGACAAGAGTGTCAGTGTATTGAGGTTCAGTTTATCACATAACACAACGCAAATAAGACACTGCTAAACTTCATTTGTTTTGCAAATGCAACTGACTGTTGTTGCTGTTGCTACTTAACTACCTAATGCCGTAGGTTATTTAATAGTTTTAAAAACAGCTAGTATTGATCTAGAATGTAGAAAGCTGACACACATATAAATTTAATCTGATCGCTTGCACTCACTTGTGACTGTGCTAATTATTTGCTGAATACCTTAACTCTCTGGACTCCCAGCTGCAGATTCCTGCATCATCACATTTGAACCATTGAATTCACAATCTCTGGAGGGTAGGAGAATAATGAACACCTTACTGCTGCGCCACTTGGGAGCTTATAATAGATTTTTGAGCTGTTCGATAGAATGTGTCTGATTGTACAATTGAACCAAAAGAGACCCAACAAAATGTTTTGATAAAAGTTCATGGGGGTGCATGCAGAATTGAAGGAGATAAGGCCAAATTGTCCTAAATAAATAAAGCAGAAATATAGTTATTAAAAAAAAAAAGAGCAAGAAAAAAAATGGTGTTCCGATTCTTTAGTAAATTAGCTCAAAGCCTAGCCCAAACCCTTCTACTCAGCGGTGGAGGGTTTTGGGCTAAAAAAAGGCGATAATAATAGTCAGGGCACCCGGAGGGCATCTTTAATAATAAACCATACAACCTCCTTAACCAAGTCTAGACATAAGCATGGCAAATATATATATATATATTTTTTTTTTATTTGTCATTAAAAAATACAAAATATTACATCCTTGGATTATGAGTAACTTGGCCTGTGGGTTTGTTTCCAAGAAATTTTTTTTTAGAAACGAACGAGGTCTTGACATACAAGTAGTATAGATGCACATGCACTATATGTCTGCAGAACAGGTGATCACAACTGAGCCAGTGGTATATTTGGTGTCCAAGTGTAATGACTGTTCTTTAGTAACTGTACTGCAACAACGGCCCCTGTAGGTTCCTTGTTAAAGATGTTTGCCGACAAAGCAGTGATTCCGTTGTGTTTGCGTGTGATGGCTTGTGGCTAGTGGCATGGTGTGGTGGCTTAGTGATTAGAACTGTCGCCTACAGGGTCCAGGTTCGATTCCTCCCTCAGAGTCTGTGTGCATGGAGTGTGTATGTTCTCCCTGTGCTTGGTGTGTTTCCACTGAGTACTTCCGGTTTCCTCTCACAGTCCAAAGACATGCAGGTTAGGCTAATTGGCATTCCAAAATTGCTTGTAGTGTGTTAATGAGAGTGTGTGTATGTGTGTGGGCCCTGCGATGAATTGAATACCCTGCCTCGTGCCCTAAGTCTCCAGGCACTCCGTCACCCTGTATACAGGATTAAGTGGTATACTGTAGGTGATGTGTGAGTAAGTAAAAGGTTTCAAAAAAATATTCATTATATAGTAAGTTGACCAGATTTATTTTTTTCCTGAACTGTTTCTATTATATCATATAAAACAAAGACTTTACAACAAACAGAGATTTAACACATGCTATGATTAAAGAATAATAAGATTAAAGAAGCATTTTTTCCAAAATGCTACACATGGAAGTTGGTGTTGTCCCATTCAGCATGATTGTGCTAAAAGCTTTACCTTCTAATACCCTTTAACGAAAAACAACTAGTATTTTCTGCTATGTTTCAGAAAAAAAGGCTTGGTAGAGCTATTTGATCAAGGGCATTAATGTACAGACTTGGCAGAAAAGCAAACAGATCACCTTTTTGAGTCTGCTGCTGACAGCGGCTTCCACTCCAGTTGTGAGGACAAGTGCACTTGTATTGGTTGACCCCCTCAGCACAGGTACCACCATTCAGGCATGGGTTACTAGAACACTGACGTGAACCTTCCAATAAAGAAATTTAAAAAATATCAGTTCTCTCTCTCTCTCTCTCTCTCTCTCGCCATCTCTCTAAACATTTGTCAGAAATATCAGTTTCTTAAAGGGGACCTATTAATCAAAATAGACTTTTTCATTCATTCGGTCTCAGTCATTTTTAGACATTCAGATGGGTCTCCAATCTGTGTAAACACAAACAAAACAAGAAAAATAAATCTTCCCTGCGGTTTGTCCATTTTCCATATTTTGAGTTAAGTAAGCTATTCAGACTTTCCCCCTTATGTAACCTCATATACCAAGAGACCCTCCCTTGACTCACTGCTCTGCTCAACTGTGCCCAGTTCTGCCATATATATTTCCCTCTTATTTTGAAAAATTATGGTGGCAAAAGCCTGAAAATGTGGGAAATGTGTGTTAGGCCCTGAACATGGATGTTTCCATTCTCTGCATTCTGGTTGGCTGGGAAATTGCACATAATCAAAGATGCTTTCAGAAGAGTTAATTTAAATATATAGCGAATAAAACAATGCATCTCGAAAATGAATGAAACAGAAAAAAATAAAGCAGTGTGATAACTTATTAAAAAGCAATTTTGGGCATATTTTCATAACCAACCTAAACGGCCTGCCCGGTTGGAAATGGAGATAAACTGTTATTAGGCATACCTTGAGAGTATGGGCTCAGTTCAGAAAGCACAGCGGTCTTCTGGGCTTTTCTCTTTCCAGTCC
>JAOVVA010000041.1:7738105-7767571 GCA_028565275.1 Leiocassis micropogon
TGTACTTCAGTAAAAGTTCACTAAAGTAACAGTACTTTTACTTAAGTACAAAATTTTATTACTCTTTCCACCTCTGACAATCTGCTGAAAATATATCCCGTTTGTGAACCTGTTGTATAAAAGCAATGTCACTCAAGATGTGCAGGTTTACTTAATATCGGCAGGGCTATGATATCATCGGCACTCAGGCTGCATCCTCATGCCTACGACAACCTCACTCCCCCTTGTATAATAGTAATTCATTAAATAATGTGTCATAATGTCATAAGGAACTATCTCCTGAGCATGAATATGAACAATCAGTATTAAAATAGGATGGTGCATGCTAGATGGTAAGGTGAGTTGTGTTCCTGGGGCTTCATGCCCCAGCAGACTTTCAGACTGCATCAGGAAGAATCATATTTAGCTAGGTGCTGATTTGAAAATAGTGAACTGGTCTGTCTGAACCTTGCTAAACCGTCCCAAGTTTTATCATATTATGCACCATTCTACATGTATGTCCTGTCTTGACAGTGTTTCTGCTGCACCATTGTACAGCCCCTAGTAAAGGAGTGTGTATCTCACTAGGAAGTTGTCAGAAAGCAGGTATCTCAAGTTCCTTACTGTCTCTGCCACTCTTTCTCTCTTCCAGAGATGGATGACTGCTAAGCCAAAAGCTGCTGCACAGATGTCTTTAAGAGCTGAAGATGGATTTTTGTATATTTTTCATGGCCAAAAGACACATAGGAAGGCAATGCAATGACTTTAAATTACAATGCATCATTGCTTTTTTTTAATAAAAATAGAAACATGTGGCATTTAAAGTAAGTGACCACAATTTGAAATTTGAAAACCTTGCTGGATATACACCTAACCATGGCAAATGCTGAAGCTTCTAGGTGTTAAAACTTTATAATCACATATATGGATAGTTAAGTATACTGGTGTCAGTTAAACATCCAGTTAGTTATAGATTCATAACAAATGATAGACATGAAGTGAGAGAGAGAGAGAGAGAGAGACAGAAATGGCTAAACATTAGGTATATTACTACTTCCAGATTAAAGTAATTATAATATGTAATATTACATAGCATACCACTTATTCCTAAAGTGGGTAACACACACATGTACAGGTGGCAGAAGTCGTTCCACTGACCTGCATCCCGTCATTACCACTGTGTAAAGCCAACAGCGACAGAAACAAAATAGCTCGGTACTCCTGTGAGAGAGGCATTCTCCCAAATCCCCTGCCTGACCTCTTGTCCCGGTCCCGGTGGATTGTTTTCGTGTCGGACGTGCCAAACCAAGACGTTCTGTATTTCACAGCCTCACGCAGCGCTCGGTTTCCCCCCCTTTTTTTCCTCGTTTCCCAGCGCAGATGGTGTTCTCTTATCAAATATAGGAACAGCAGACACTCGGAGCTCCGCTTTCTCAGCAGCGATAGAGAGAGAGACAACCTGCTGGAGTTTCAGCAACGTGCAGTCTCTCTCTCTCTCTCTCTCTCTCTCTCCGAGTCGCAGCTCTGAACACCGAGAGACATAATAGATCATACGCACTGCCCAGCCAAAAAAAAAAAAAAAGGATTTTGCTTTGACTACGGCCATGGTATGGTATCAATAAGAACTGCTTATGCAATGTCAAAACATTTATTGCTAATAATAATCGCATTAATTCCTCTCCAAGATCTTGTATTGATATTGGGAGTGTTGGACCGCTGTGTAAAGTTTTCTCCAGCAAACAGTCTCAACGGAGTTGAGATCTGGACTCCGTGGTGGCCAATCCATGTGTGAAAATGATGCCTCATGCTCCCTGAATCACTCTTTCACAATCCTGGCATTGTCATTTCAAAATCCATTGATGGAAAAACCAGGTCGTCAGCTGACCTCATTTCTTTAGCATATAATGTTGCTGAACCTAGACCTGACCAACAGAAGCAACCCCAGATCATAACAGGCTTGTATGTTAGGCACTGCATAATAGGCGCATCACTTCATCTGCCTCTCTTTGATGTTCCCATCACTCTGGAACAGGGTCAATCTGGACTCATCAGACCACATAATCTTTCCCAATGCTCCACAGTCCATTCCTTATGCTCCCTCGCAAACTGAAGCCTTTTCATCGATTAAAGCCTCCCTGGTTATTATTTTTCTTAAAGCTAAACAGCTGTTTAGTGTCAATCCATTGAGTTCTCCTTGCATTGTATGTTTGGAAATGCTCTTTCTTTCACCACAATACTTTTATTTTAAGATGATAGTTCACCAATATACTACCAAGTTTTAATAATGGGTTTTTCAGTTCTTAACCAAAGTTTAGTAGTTTCAACAATCTCATTAGTTGTTTTCATTTGTTGATGCAGGACAATAATTTGACCCTTCTGAAACAGAGTAACATGTTATGCCAGGACCACATGGTATGTCTTCTGATGTGGTCATTTAAAAATGAAAAGCTGCTCACTGCATCAGTTATCAGTTATCGGTTAAATAACTTGTTGCCAACTGAACAATATTAATCACTGCAGTAATTATCACTTCACTCTTCCTCCAGAATTTGGGGCCTGGATTTCTAATTGAAATGGCAAATTTAATTTAATCTAAAAAGAGGACCTAGGACCGTTGAGCATCGGTCCAGTTATTTTTGTACTTAGCCCAAGTAAGACACTTCTGATGTTGGTTCTGGTTCAGGAGTGGCTTGATACTAGGAATGCAACATACGTATCCCATTTTCTGAAGACATTTGTGCATGGTGCCTCTTGATGCATTGACTCCAGCCTCACTCCACTCCTTATGAACCTCTCCAAAATTCTTGAATTGCCTTTCCTTTGACAATCTTCTTAAGCTTCCAGTCATCCCTGTTGCTTGTGCATGTTTTCCTACCAGACTTTAATTTTCCAGTCAACTTTCAATAAATATACATAATGAATATGCTTTCATAAGTATCCTCCTTATGGAAGAGTGTTGATGATTGTCTTTTGGACAACTGTCAAGTCACCTTTTTTAAAACTGTATAAACAATAATGTCTATTGTGATACATAGGTGGTGAATAAGGAGACAATAATTTACAATAATTGTGTGATATTCACATGTATTCTATATGGAATATCATTTCTTAATATTAAGTGTTTGAAAGTCTAAAAAATGTTATTTGTGATACCATACATCATAGTAAATCAACCTGCTATCTAGTTTTACTGTGGCATGAGTAGTAGCAGTAACTCAAAATATTACTGTCACTATGATTTACATTAATCTTAAAATATTATGGAAAATAATGGGCCTAAATTAAATACCTTAAATTTACTGGCTAGCAAAATATTTTCCAGCTAAAAACAAAGTAAAATTTTGATTTTTTTTTTGTTAATGTCTGGATTGCTTGCTTGCTTGATTAATTGATTAATAGTTAGGTACATGTTTAGATAAGTTGTGTCCAGCATGTAAGAAATTTATAATGATTCTCCCGGTCCATCTTTAGTCAACTTCTCCCTTCTCATGTTCTCTACAGTGCATCTTTAAAAATCATGAAAAGTAAATTGTCTTTTGGAATTAAATTTATAAAGTAAAACTAATATTCTAGATTTGTTGCAAGTAAAATATATTCAAGCCTTTTTTTGTTTTAATTTCAAAGATTATGGCTTACAGGTCATAAAAGCAAAATTCCAGCATCTTTAAGTATTTAAACATTTAATTTCAGGTTTAAGTAAATTACTGTTCCTGCCCCTGCTCTCTCCTCTTCCTCCTCCTCTCTCTCTCTCTCTGACTGCAGTTGCTCGATAGTAGTCACTGTCAACCTTGGCTTGCTCATCAGGGACAATCTTATCATTTTGATTCATACACATTCACATTTCATACAAACTTCCATAATTCTTTTGATTGTATAAAGCTATTGTTTGTAAAAAGCATGTTGCTGCTTTTATACAGCAGACTGCATACAGTCCAGGTTAACTGCTTATGACAGTGAGTGCCTGAGGAAACAAACCATTTCTATGCCTGGCAGTTTTGGTGTATGGGGTTCTGTACACCTCCCATAGGGAAGGAGATGAAAAAGGTCCAGAGTATGAAGGGTCTGTAGTAATTTTTCTTGGTTCTTGTACCAGTTGTTCCTCCAGAACCTTCAGGTCTTCTCCATTGCTGTCATGACTAATGTCATTCAGGTCACCATTTGTGCTGAAGATGGTGTGGTGATGCTGCTGAAACTTTCAACAATCAAAAAGTTTCAAACTTGATTTTGAGTATAAAAGTCATTGCATTTGTGAGTTCCACAAACCCACCATGTCTTTGTTATACATAGAGAGCGCCAATGTTTTTTTTCCTGCCGTTTTTACTATTAGAGCTTAGGGTGGGTGGGTCTTGAATTATGAGGCGGGGCTGATATTATAACAGACCAATTAAAACTCTGAAAAGGTATTAGCAACTACACGTCGTTGTGGCTGGTTTGAAACGGGTGACATCTAGTGTCAAAAAGTAGTGTCACGTCTGATACAATGCAAGCAGTCGAAAAATACTTTTTATATTACAATTTAAACTGCAAATATAAAACAACACATTTGAGAGTGGAGTCCAAGAATACAGTTAAAACAGAGGGGAAGACGCTGGTTATAAAATGTCAGCTGCGAACTCATCCTGACAGTTTTCTGTTTTAAGGACGAGCTTGTGTTTTTCACAGCCTCGACCAATACTGTGACATAAAATGGTGACAAACTGGAGGGCGCCAGTGCTCTGACCAATCAGTGTAAGTGTTCCGGATGCGCTGCAACACGAGCGGGGAATCCGATTGGTAAAACTTTAAGTGGGCGGGAACTTTCTTCTTGTTCATCGTCTTCGCAGCCATTTTGCGAAAACTCTTAACGGGCGCCATGTCTGAAGGAGATACTGACTGCATCGAAACTCATAACAATCTCTGTTCCACACTCCGTCTGCAGTATCGTACCGAGACAGCTGTCAGCCGACGGGACGTTAACAAACCTGCGGTATCAAAGCTGTGTTTACAGCGTAAAAATATCAGCATTGAAATGAAAGAGGATAATGTCTGTTAACCGTCTCATTGTTGAGACGTGTATCCGTGAGTGTTTTTTTCAGACTAGCTAATACAATCCGTCATCATCTCTCACAACCAGCCAACGTCTCCATGAGTGACTGAATGCATCTCACTCTTGTTGCGGAGAAGGGCAAATCCGTTTCTAACCATCATGGCTTTTGTGAGCCTCTTCTCCTGTCCCCCAAACCCCGTCCTTGACAAAAACATGACAGACTCTGAGCTGGCAGGGGAAGAAAGGTCGAGTAACGTTCTTATCTGCTTCTGTGCAGGATTTTTATTTGTACAGTTTTTTTTTCACTGGTTGTTTTCATTTTCCCTTTATCATTTCACTCGAGTTTTCCAACGTTTAGAGCATTGGCTTGGTTTCGTAGCTCATCGCAACAGGCCTGCCCCCAGTCCATCTTTTAGTGCATGCACGTTCATTGTCCTAGTACAGCTGTCAACTTCTCAAAGTCAGTTAATTCATTTGTTCCCGCCCTGCTCGTTTATTTATTTTTTTCTAAAAAATTCCCCTTATTTATATCTAATGCTTTGTATTAGCGGGTTATTAACTCCAGAACAGGAGCTGAAGGGCAGTAAGCTGCTCGTTAGAATATATCGCTAAGAGCTGGATCTAGGCTGTTTAAATATTTGATGCCGTGATGGCAACCCCTCCCACTGACGTCACTTTGGATCGGATTAACCCCGCCCCCGATGATGGGAGTAGTCCTGAAGGGGTTCCCTGTATGGAAGTGAAATGCTGTGTATTTAATGTAAAGGTTAAGTTGTTTAAGGGCTGTAATGTGTCCTTATAGTAATGTTTAGATGTTGAAGGGTGTAGTTTTCTGATTAAACAAATAAGTTGCAGTTGAAATGTGCATCATTCACCTCACAAACTCTCTGGGTAATGCTAGATCTATCTATTTATCTATCTGTTAAGAGTAAATGAACCAAAGTAAGAGTTATTAAGCTCCTGTTAATATAGGCGTTTCTAAAATACTAGACAAGATGAACCTCTACGTTGTTAAAAGACATCTTAAACGTTGGATAAAAGACAATTATGAGAGGACTAATTGATCTCTGAATGAATTACAAGAAAGCATTGTCACAATATGTATAGTTGTTAAGTCAAATGTATAATTCATAATATGAATGCCTAATGTTATTAATGTTAACTGATAGCATTGACTGTTTATAGGATACCTTTCGATATGGAGCTTGTGACATGTGCTTAATTGCATGTCTGTAGGTCAAACCTGTGGTATAATTTCCTTAAAAATCCTCAGAAGCATTGCTTCTCTGACGAGTCTTTTAAAATGTCATTTTTACAGTTTACACAGTATGGCTATGATTTGGTTTTGGCTTGGTATGATACAAAATCCAGCTTTTTGGAGTGTCTCTGAATAACTGAAAGAAAATTAATTATCATTATTTTGGATTGAATATATTAGGGGCAGTCCTTGAAATATGTCCTAAGTCACTGGAGAAATCAGCCCAAAAAAAGCCTTGAGCTTTTGTTTTTTTTCCCCTCTCTTTTGGCATCTGTCTATAAAGATTATGTTGTGTAAAGGGCCAGTTTAACTAATACAGCAGTAAAAACAGTCACCCTCCCCAAATATGTCTAAAACCTTAGTAGCCAAGCAAAATTTTCTCATAATTTAATCAGATTTTTAAATAGTTGCGGGCTGTGCAAACAGTATAATTTCAGCTTGTAATCTGATACCACCTGTCAAACTGTGATCCTCCTGCATCATCACATAATCAGTAAAAAAAAAAAAAAGTGAGAACATGTGAGGGTGGTGCTGCCAGTAAGTTCAATTTTATTTATACATCAAAACAACTCTGTCCCATCAAGGCTTGGACTCAAAGATGATAGACGTTAGTAGTAGATACATGAAGTCCTGTTGGTTGTGAATTTGGGCCCTTATGGGTCAGACTTACTTGTCCAGGGCTTCCCACAGATGTTTGATCGAATTAAAATCTGCGGAATGAGCTGTTTTTCATGTTTCTTAAAACATTCCCAAACGGTTTTGTCAGTGTAGGAGGGAAATTAAGAAATATGGTTGCCATAAAGGAGTGTACTTGGTCTGGAACAGTGAAAATGTATTTATGTCAGCTGTAATGTTTTAAAACCACTGACAAATTAAGAGAATGACCTTCATTATCTCATTACAGTGGCATCTGTCAAGAGGTAGACTACATTAGGCAACAAGTAAACATTTACATCTCAGAGTTAATGGGTTGAAAGCAGGCAAAATGTGCAAGCGTAAGGATTAAAACAACTTTGACAATTGCCAAAATTGTGATGGCTAGACGACTGGGTCAGAACATCTCCAACAGCAAGTCTTGTGGAGTGTTTTCAGTATGCAGGGTTTAATACCTACCAAAAGTGTTGTTTCAAAGAACAACAACTAGTGAATAGCTGACATGGTTATGTGCGTCCAATCATGGAATCAGATTTATTATCAAATTAGTAAATTAAAGGAAAATAAATGTCACAAAAAAAAAGCCAAAAGTTCCAAAAAAGAAACAATATTCTTGGCGATACTCTCTGCTTTTGGCCATGTGTTAGGGTTTACATTTTACATGTAGTTTAAAGTTTTGTCTACAGTTACTGGTAATCTTGATGATTGGTGTTAATTGTAGCATTATTTAATTTTTCTGGGTTAATATCCAGAAACGTCTGTGGAGATCTCACTATATTGTACACGGAATGCCAGTTTAATTGGGTGTAAGTGAGATGTAGTAGTACCCAGATATGCAGTATTGTACAGAAGTAGGGCTTTTATTATTTATAACTTGTAAATAAAATATGATGTACTAAGAGTGCGTTCTTAAACATTGTTGCAGATAAGTGCACCCCTAATGGTAATTCTGGCTAATTTTTTAATTCATTTAGTTAATTTACTGTAAGTTAATCTTACAATGCAGTTTAAAAAAAAACAGTAAGATTGCACACACAGACACATATACACACATTACAAGACACTTAAATATCCTCTACTTACTAATGTCAATGGATATTTTTCTTTTACAAAGCCAAATCAAATCTAAAAAATTTAGACTTTTACGTTTAGAAGCTTAGCATACCTTTTTCCAGGGCTTTCCTACAGTAAATAAAATAAAATAAAAAAAACCCTAGGAGCTTTTACTTATACTTTGACACATGAACTTTTAGGAAGATTTTTAATAGTCCTGTTACATACCCATGAAAGTCTGCTTTTGGTTAGGTATTTAACAAAAAAAAGTATGTTTGCATTTATTGCTTAACCAGTAATGGTTACTTTCTGCTTCTAAATATGACACAACAGTGAGAAGTGGTTATGAGTTTGGTTTTACTTGTGTCACAGATGCTGAACAAACTTGAGACATGTGCTTTCATTTTTTATATAATCAGGTCAAAGATGGTGATATAAAATTTGTTTAAAAGTCTAAATGCTTTCTCACCTAAGGCCTCCAGCTCTGTAAGCTAGTCTCTGGTCCTTTGAACTGCATCCACATAAATGTACAATATTTGGCCAAAGATATATAGACACCTGCCCATCACATCTATATGTGGTACTGACTGATTTCAATAATGTTGTAGCTGAATGGAGAAATCTTCCACAGCCACACTCCAAAATCTACTGAACTATTACAGCTAAGATCATAATTAAAAAGTGAAATAATATCGTAGTATAATTTTAAAAAATCTGTATAGAAAACTGTTTAAAAATACCAGTTTGTTATTTTGTTTTGTGTTTACGGGCTGGGTTGGCATTTGGTGAGGTGGGATGTTGCAAAGTATGCATGCACATTGATTATTTGTTTAAATCTGAACGATAATGGTTGCCAGTATATTTGTTGAAAAACACACCTGTTTTTTTTTTTGGTTTGTTTTTGTTTCAGGGAGGACGGTGAATTGGAGGATGGCGAAATTGATGATGAAGGGATTGGGATTGATGAAGAAAATGAAACAAAGGTAGAGCCTGAAGATTTAGAAAAAGAGAAAGAAAAGGAGAAAGTTCGGGAGAAAGATGATAAATCGTATCGGCACGCCCATAAGAGACACAGGAAAATCAAAGAAAAACGAAAGTCAAAAAGAAGACGAAGAGATAGGCAGAAGGTATATTTCCAACTTCGCCCTCTAAAAACATTACATCTTGTATTTGTAAAGGTGTTGCCTCTGGCACTTTTTAATTTCTCATGTTTTATTGCTCTCTCTCTTAGCATCACTCCCCATCTAGTGGTTCTAGCTCTGACAGTTGCAATACTGATCATGAGCATCCAGATAGACACAAGAGCAAAAAGATCAAAAGCGTCTACAGAGACTATGACGGTCGGTTTGCACAGGTAAATTTCAGTTTACTTAGAAGTCACTTATTGCATTCAGATTTACGGGTCAGTTTATGGTTCTACTCCCTGTTTAACCACATGTTGTTGTGTATCTGCTCATGTTTAGCGTGAACATGAACCTAGCGGAGGTCATGGAAAACCACCAAGATCAATACAGCGCAAAAACAGTGAAAGTGAGGAGAAATATGATTATGATGACGATCAGGATGACTTCTGTGAGGAGCTTTCCAAATACAAACAAGCCAAAGAGGTGAAATCACCAATCACCACATCCAGCAAAGCAGGGTCATCAAAAGAGCAGGGGACAAAGTCCAGCATGAAAGGGCAGCAGTGTATGTGTTAACTGTTCTACTTCTTTCTTTTAGTTTCATTTTCAGCATTGCATCACTTTCGCATTTAACAGAGGGTACCTGTCCATTTTCAGGTTTGTCAAGGGTTTGCTTTTATCCAGTGTTTCCCACAGGTCTGAAAAATATACCTGCGTTGGTAGTCAGCAGAATGGGCCAGCACAAAAGTGGTCTACTATGTACAACAAATACATTTAATCATAAGTAAACTATTTTTTTTTTGATATTTCTATCAATTTTACCTTTTATACATCCAACGAACTATCTCTCCCCTCCATCCTGTATGTGAGAGTAGGAGTTGACAAAGTAAAATAATTAAGACTGTTTGTCAGAGCCTGTAGCCCATACATCACTGTTTTAATAAATATATATGGGCTCGGGATTGTGCAATATTCAATGACAGATTTTTTTTAAGAACAATATTATAAATTCATCAATAGGCAATATTATGAATTTTATTTTATTTCATTTTAACCAACCATACAAACATGACTGTGCAAAAAATGAAAAAATGGGTCACATAGGCAAAAAAATGTCACAGATTCATAAGTTTATTTTGTAAGTTCTACATTCCCATCATTCCCATATTCTGGTAGCAGTTATTATAACAATTAATGATAACTTTGGTTCTACAAAACATAACCAAAAACCTAATGCACAGTTTTACTGAAACCTTTCTTCAGTACGCCCTTCTTATTCTTTTTATGTCAGCTGGCATCTGCTGCATTTACTGCCTCTCAGTACACCACTATCGCAGTAGCAAAATAAACAGGTACAGGAGTGGTACAGCAAGAGGTAACTTTCCACCACTAGTTAATCGATCGCAGATGGCATCGTTCTCCCTGACAGATTTTTTAAAATATACATGAATATATTTTGGTGGCCGCCAAACTATCCTCTATGTATGGAAAACACTTTATCAGTATAAAGGCATCATTATGAGTGGTTTCTGATTATAATGAATGTCTGATAATAGAAAGTCAGTGTGATAGGACCTTACTGCCTGCTGTCCATCAGTTCAAATGTCCATTTCTCATTCAACTGTTTCAGTTGGTGGCCCATGTGGTCGTGGATATGGTGGAGGAAATTCGGGCAGGGGGCGTGGTGTGCTAAACAAGAAAATGAAGGGCAAAAACTGGGGCCGTGGCCGTGGCAGAGCTGGAGAACTTGGAGAAAGTGGCTGTGGAACAAAAGCGGTTAGGTTCTTTAAATGAAATTTTATAGCATTTTATATTTAGTAACTGTGTTTAAATAGCATATTCATAACCTTGCAGGAAGTACAAGGCCCACAGTGTTTCCAGAAAAAACGTCCAATCATGAGCCAAGAGTTTATCAATCAACACACGGTTGAACACAATGGCAGAAACGTCTGTAAATATTTCATCGAGGGTAGATGCATTAAAGTAAGTCTTTTTGGAGTTTTGCTTGTATTTTAATATGTGCATGGCATGTTGCTTGATTTGGCTTTTAAATGTAATTGACTGTGAATGTATTTTCGCAGGGGGATCAATGCAAGTTTGAACATGATAATGTAGTCCCAGAGAAGAAGAAAGAACTTTGCAAGTTCTATGTCCAGGGGTACTGCACTAAAGGAGAAAACTGCATCTACATGCACAATATCCTTAAAAAAGCATCAACAGAATTGTTCTTTCCTGGAGAACCCCCCACCCTGCATGTCTTCGTTTTTTTCCATGCTTTACCACACCTACTTTAATTCAGAACCTGTTAATTAGCTGATTAGGTAAATAAGGTGTGTCATGAGCTGACGTAAGACTAAAATGTGCTGGGCAGGGGCTCCTCCAAAACCAGGGTTGAAAACATCTTGGCGTAACTTAGCGTAACTTGCGTTAGTGTTGTCCTCGTATTGATCCTTACACAACATTTTACATGAATATCCCTGTAAGTTCTTCCACACTGGAGCAAAGTGCTACCAAGGAGACCACTGCAAATTCTCCCATGATCCTTTAACTGAGGTTACAAAAGAATTGTTAGACAAGGTAAGAGTTTATGTATCTGCACTGTTTATGCATCTGATCATTTGTTGATATAATCTTTAAAATGACTGATCTTTCATGTTTGCTGACATGATTTCAGATTTTGAACACAGATGAGGACCATGCCAATGAAGAAGAGCAGGAACTGGAGGACCTGAGGAAGCAGGGCATAGTTCCTTTGCCCAAACCACCTCCTGGTGTAGGGCTTTTACCAACACCAGGCTCAGGGAGTCCCCAGGATGGCAGCAAAAAGATCCCTTCTCTATTTGAAATTAAAGTCCAGCCAACTGTGGACC
This sequence comes from Leiocassis micropogon, assembly GCA_028565275.1. Taxonomy (NCBI): domain Eukaryota; kingdom Metazoa; phylum Chordata; class Actinopteri; order Siluriformes; family Bagridae; genus Leiocassis; species Leiocassis micropogon. Next base: position 7,750,070 of record JAOVVA010000041.1, read on the forward strand.
TGGCACAGAAGATTGCACTAAGGTACATTGTTTTCTATATGTCTGTGCTAAATTAGAACTAGATGCAATTCCTGAAGAAATGCACACAGGTGCATCACTTTTCCTGGCCATATTGCCCAAAACGGTTCATTCCCATTTCCTACAAAATTACCATGTTTATATAAGTGTGTAAAGTGGAGGGGTGTGGCTTGGCCCTACTGTAGCACCCCTCCCCATACACAGGAAACTCGCAGACAGAGAGAATATAACCTGATATCTTGCATTTACTGAAATGGGAACAGCAGCCCGGTGATCCTGATACCTGACCCTGGAACCCTAGGCACTAGAGTTTTGGGTTTTCCTGGTTTGAATATAAGATTTTTGTGGGTTTGTGCAAAACAGAGTGAGCACCTTAGAAAAAGGTAGACAGAGGTAGTTCTTTGCTTATTCACTGCTTCTCCACTGTAAAATTCAGTTCAATTTCAATGCACCAGGTTCAAGGCCACATATGAAAGGGTCAATTATTTGATTGATGTGATTTTTCTAAAATAGTAGACATTTTCGTGCCATTCATCGTGATTTGTGTTTTCTGACTGGACCAAAAATGAGCAAGGTAGAATTTACAAGAACAATGGGGTTTGCCGCGGACCTGCACCCAAAAATGGTGCAGTTAAGAACACTTGAGAGAATTTCATGGATGTGTGTGCCAAATTGAGGTAGAGACGGCCTCCTTGTCTTGAATAGGAAAAATGGAAATTTTGAGAAAACTGTTGTTCCGATTCCATGGAAAAGTAATAACGCACTATTCCCGGGTGGGGGGAGGAGGGCTTGGGTCACATTAACTTTCATTAATTGGCAAAGATTTTCTAATGAACTGTTGAGACTTCGAAGATAATAATTTTAAAACTTTGAAAATGTCACACTTATAATATTTTTTTTTTGTGTATGGTGGTGCTTATTTTCTAGGCCAAATTTCTACAATAGCAGCTCTCCCCCATCCGGACAGTTTCAGGGTAGTGCAGGATCTACCCAGGAGGACATGGAGACTGAAAGCATGATCTCCCCAGGTCACAGTCATTCTATACTGCCACCTGCAGAGTCCCCTGGATCTATGGGTGGTTCTGCTCTTCACTTTCCAGGCCTTCCCCAGAGTCCAACACAAGCACCGCCTCAGGGATATGGCCAGTGCATTCTCATGCCAGCCACAGGACTGCAAGGTCAGCCCTCAGTCTTCCATCAGAATAAAAATCCTCAGACGAACCAGCAGGGGGCACCATTCAAGGCTGGCGGACAGACAGACATCCCTTTTGAAGCTATGAGTCAGATGCCATCAGAGTTTTTCAAAAGCTTGTTCAGTGTCCAGCCAGTTGGCTTAACAGGTAGGAATGAAACTTAACATGTTTTTTCCCTACTCCTTTAGAAAGAAAACTTATTTTATGTATTATTCAGCTTAATTAACTTTGTTGAGTAGGATTGAAATAATGTATTATATTATAATAAGTCAAATGCCCACATAATGGTGTTTTATGAGACGGCACGGTGGTGTAGTGGTTAGCACTGTCGCCTTGCACCTCCAGGAGCCGGGTTCGATTCCCGGCCAGGCTCGATTCCTGTCTCTGTGTGCATGGAGCTTGTATGTTCTCCTCATGCTTGGTGTGTTTCCTCCGGGTACTCCGGATTCCTCCCACAGTTCAAAGATATGCAGGTTAGGCTAATTGGCGTTCCCAAATTGACCGTAGTGTGTGAATGAGTGTGTGGGTGTGTGTATGTGTGTGTGCCCTGCGTTGGATTCGTGTACCCTGCCTCATGCCCTAAGCCTCCTGGGATAGGCGGCTCCAAGTCCATGCAACCCTGAATACAGGATAAAGTGGTATAAAAGATAAGTGAGTGAGTGGTATTTTATGAATTTTAATTTATAAAATAGAGACCAGGAACACTCTTATTTGGAACAAAAGTTCAGGACAACAAATAAATATCCTGCAAGTAATTTAATATATATTCTCCACTCAAGTATGAAAATCTGTCAAAAGAACTTCTTAGTTCTGTTATATGCATTGCAAGTAAACTGTGTTTTCATAAGCACTGTGCTGTAATTATAATTTTATTTTTTTTTATTGGAAATTTTTACTGAACCCCTGACCTTCTGTGCTTCAAATATTCTTCTTTTCCCAGAAGAAGCGCAGACAGGGTCTATGCAGGACCCTCAGCAGCATCAGGAAGGTAGTGCCCAGTCCCTCAGTGGCATGCAGGACATCTTGCCAGCTGTTCAAAAAGCTCTGCTTCTACACCTGAATCAAACTCAACAGGACTCTGACTCCCACAGAACTGAGGGACAGGACTCCATACCATTAAGCAAAGACAAAGGTGAGGGACGAAATACACTGTATGTAAAGATGTTTATTTTTGCCAAGTTTTTTTGGAATTTGAAGTCAAGATTTTCAGCTTCAAGGGGTTTGACAAAAGCATTAACAATTCAGGAATTACAGCCATTTCATACACACCTTTTTAGGGGACTTGTGAATCATAGAACAATAATTACAAACATAAGGATTGCCTAATACTTAGATGAAAATGCTTTGTAGTCAATGACTGCCTGAAGTCTGGAAGCTATGCACATGACCAAATGCTGAGTTTCCTCCCTTGTGATGCTTTGCCAGGCCTTTACCGCATCTGCCTTCAGCTGCTGCTTGTTAGTGAGTCTTTTCTCATTCAGTCTTCAGCTTGGGTAGCGTTATTCATCTGAAATATGATGCAGCATCCTTTCAGTTTAGCAGCATTTGGCTGAATTTAAGCAGAGAGTGTAGCCCTGTACACTTAAGAATTCATCCTGCTAATTTTATCAAGTCACTCAGAACCACCTCCAAACCTTTTATCTGCTTGATATTATCTATTGAGTATATAGTCATATATTAACAAGAGTTATTAACATTATTTATTAATAATAATTAATTAATTTATTAAAAATAATTAACATTATTTATTATCCAAAAATGGGTGATTGTATCAAAATGGCTCTAATTCCTGACCTGTTAAGGCTACAATTTTGTCAAACCCCTAGAATTAAAGTGGAAAGTCTTGACTTTGCTCAAATCTTGAGTGTTCTATTTCAAATTCATTGTGGTGGTGTACATTTTCCAAATGTCAAAAAAACTTTTTTTGTTCCAAAATTGATGGAAATGACTATATATACACAATCTGAGCATGTATATTATTGGTAAAAAATGTATTACTTGTTTCAGATGAAACCACAAATTGGTATTCCAGTGATGATGAGGATGGCAGCAGTGTAGCAGCTATCTTAAAGACACTTAAAAAGCAGAATGAAATGCTGCAGACACAGCAGTCCCAACAGGCTAAGCTTCAGCAGTCTGCCATGCCTGCGGCCCCCTTGAATGACCCCCGGCTTCATAAGGAAAGGGCTCTGTTTGACCATCGACAGCATGCTCCAGATGCCAAGAGAGAATCTGAAGCTGTAATTGACCCCAGATTGGCCAGGGATAGTCACAAGCCTATAGAACCTGTGAACTCCAAGGCGGGTCCTCATCATCATCCACAAGCTAGCTCCTCTTTGATTCAGAAACATTCTGGTGGGGATGAGGATGAGGAGGGAGAACGCGAGCTGAGGGAGCGAGCTGCCCTAATCCCGCTTGATCCCAGTCCTGGAGCTATGCTGCGGGACCCTCGCTGCCAAATCAAACAGTTTAGCCACATCCGCGTTGACATTCTCCTTCAGCGACCAGCCTTCTCTCAGAGTGTTGTCTGGGCACCTGAGGATCTCATACCACTGCTGATCCCTAAGCAGGAACCCTCTATTAATCTTCCTCTGCCACCCCTTATTGCAGATGCCCAGTTGAACCGCAACTTCTCCACCACTTCAGACCTCCCATTCTCTGCCGTGAATCCTCCAGACCCACGTCTGGCAGCTGCCCGTCTTAGAGAAGATGTAGATGCCCTGGGCATCCCCCATGGCAGGATGCTGCAACCTCGACTTAACTCTGAGAAACCAACAGATCCCCGGACTCATAACACTGGAGAGGCTAGGATAAATCGGTCTGGGAGCCTGGACTCAAAGCTGCCTATCAAGAGAGAAGGTTCCTCTGGAGCAGGGGTTTCAGATCCAAGATTACAGCGAGGTGCATCACGTCAGTCTGCCACTTTGGCTAGACCTGATTCAGAGAAGCTGCCCCCATATGCCCCTCGCTTGGCATCTTCTACAGGTAACAATTTGGAAAGCCCCACAACACTGCTTGGGGGCATTAGCTTGTATGATCCACGTAACAACACATTGCTTTTACCAATACCAGAGCCAGAGGAGCCCCTGAAAAATGCAGGCATCTTGAAGCAGGCAGAGAAATGCGAGAGCCTTCCACTGCCACAGGTGCCTGAAAAAAAGAGTAAAGATGTGCAAGAAGTCTTAGAAACCCAGAGCAATGGTTCTCAGCCAGGCCAGACCATGCCAATGGCAGCAGCAGCTCCTTCCTGCTCCCCGGTACGTACAGCAGCACCCGCCATGCACAACCTTCCAATCCAGCAACTGGCAGGACTCATACGTCCAGCTTACACAGACAGCCGACAGAACAGACCTACTGGACAGGCTAGTGGAGCCCAAGAGGAAGAAATAGATATGGACAAAGAAGTTGAGAAGAAGGGCAGGCCATTAAGGGATGTATTTAAGACTTTTGACCCCACAGCCTCACCATTCTGTCAGTAAACATTTCTGTGTTGAGACCCCTGTCAGTCTCTTTTAAGAATTCACGTCACTGTATATGTTTCATTCCTTATTTATTTTTTTATATACACTTCACATGGCCTGCAAACATGTTATCAACTTAAGTTAGCAACAAACATCAAATGTATGACAAATGCTCCTCAAATGGTCCATGAGATTTATTTAGAATAAATGTGGTTAGATCATTTACAGGTGTACAGCTATTTATACGGAGATTGTTTGAGGGGAACTGTCACTGTGTGGTTAAAAATAATGTATAGTGGTACATAAACTATAACAGTTAAATATCTTAGATCTGTGTATTACATAAAAGTGTAAAATTATGCTAAGGCATTTTATGAAGTAATACTGAGCAAAGCTTGTAATTATTTAAAAGTATACGTGAACATGTGGCTAATGTACTACAGCTAGATTACTTCTCAATCATTTGTGATACTTTGTGCTGAAGAGACAACTCGAGCAAGAAAAATTAAAGACCAAAATTCATTTAAAGGATTTTATGAAATCTGTAGCACTTTATTTTCTAGACAACATTTCAGTTAATGGTTGATTGTGTTAGGTGTTTTTCCATATCTTTGAACTGAATTGTTTTGGTTACCTGTGTGAGAATGGTTGTCCATCATGTTGCTTTTATATTGTCTTAAATAAACTGCAAATGCTGTGACTTTTCACATAGGTGTACAGTATCATCATCATTTCCTATTTCTGTTAATGAGTTATGTTGTTAAATTATTCATTATGAAAACTTTATTTATATGTTTCGAGCACACTGATGGATGGTGCAAGGCTTGGTGTTGCATGGTGTAGTGAAGTCTTGCGGAGACCTAGGTCATCTGTCTCAGGATTCAGTTGTTCTTGTGTTCGGTGGATGAGGAGGTTCTTTTTCCACTGTAAGCACAGAGAAGCTGCCTTTGCTGCTTCTGAGTTGGGCTCAGGTTGTCTCAAGCCCTGCCACATTAAAAAGAACACTTTTACTGTTCACTGGATAAATTCACTGCATACACATGTCAGTCATTTGAGTGTGTTTATTCTTATGTGCTCGGCTTTCACCCCATGAGGAACCTGCACAGTTATCCAGTCAGCTGTTCGTGTGGCAGCAGCACAATGCAGCGAATTATGCAGGACAAAAGCTTTAGTTAATGAACATGTTAAACATCAGAATGGGGAAAAATGTAAGCTCTGTGACTTTGTGCAATGGTTATTGGTGCCAGATGGGCTTGAGTATTTCAGAAACTGCCAATCTCCTGGGATTTCTGGGGTTTATGCAATATGGTGTGAAAAAAAAAACAGTCATGAAGAGATAGTTGATGCACATCTCCCGTTTGGAGAGATGTCGAAGTAGAATAGTCAGTCCCTCCATGTGGCAGAAGAATCTAGAAAAACTAGATCCGCGGTGGGTGTGATGCGTATCTGCCAGAGGCAGTGCAGGTCCAAGTTGAATCAATGTCATGAATCAACGGCGTGCAATGTCGTGTTCTATCTGGGACTGATTCAGAGTGATAGAAAGTTTATGGTATAACCACTCTTCAATGGTGATGTTCAGAAAAGCATCTCAAAACACACATTTCAAACTTTCAGGTGAAGTAGACAGAAATCTGTGGCCATTCCTACTCAAAAGGGCTGGTCATTTTTCAGTCAAGCTCTGATGAGCCAGTGCCTGCTGTCATCTAAGATTTCTGTTTCTTTTTGCCGATTGAAACAGTTTTTTGTCTTTTGCTGTTGTAGCTCATCTCAACAAGGTTCACGATGGAAGCTGCTCAACATTGTAAAGATTGGTCTAGAGAGTTGCTGTAGCTTTCTTGTCAGCTTTTCTTGTCAGACATCTCTCATCAACATGTTTCTGCCAGCAGAACCGCTGCTCTTTGGATGTTAATGGTTTTTCAAACCTTTCTGGACCACTCTGTGTAAATTCTAGGGACTGTTGCATACGAACATTGCATGAGATCAATTCTGAAATGCTCAAACCAACCCGTATACAGACAACTATGGCATAGTGGAAGTCACTTTTTTCCCCATTCTGATGTTTGATGAGAACATTACATTAACTGAAGGTCTTGCCCTTTATCCGCATGATTTTGTCACATGATGGGGTAATAATTGCATGAATGTACAAGTGGTCCGAAAGCTGTGTTCACATTACAAGCCACATTGCTCAATTCCAACGTATTGGTCAGATCAGATTTGCATGTCATGATGGCTCATGTTCATAATTACAAGTGACAAATCTGACTCTAATGTGGACGAGTCTGTCCTCTGAAATGACATGCATGCACACACTGGAACGTCTTTGCTTGCACCATCTAGTTAAAACAAATTATATTTGACTAACATCATTTTATTTAGCAATCTTTTGGGAAATTTAAAATTTTAATGATAAGCACCCTTACCCTGATGGAAGACCTTGCCTTCTGTAAACACTTGTAGAGAATTACAATTGATTATATTTGAAACTTATGCGCAGTGTATTCTTAGATTTTAACATATATGAGCTGCATTCTTTAATTTAGAAAACAGTTGTTAATTACATTTCCCATCTGTAGATATGTATTTGTATTTGTGTCATGTAGATATTTATGCACTTTGCTAACCTACGGGCGACCAGGTTTTGTGATAAAACATCTTGGTACTGTACACGCCCGGTACTGCATATTATCATCCACCTACTTCCTAACAATGACCAACAACCACTGTCTTGTGTGTTTTGCAAGATCTTTTGTTTTCCCCATGGTGATGGATGATAGTCATTTTACATGTCAATTTTTATACCCCTGTGTAAACAGAACATAGTCAATAACAAATGTACCAAGAGTTTTATAGTTTCTGGAAACTAAGCACAATGTGTCAATATTTATGCAACATGAGGCAACAATTCTAATAAAATTCCAACATTAAAAAAAATTATAAAATGTAATATGAATTGCTAAATATGCAGTGCATTTGGAAAGTATTCAGAGCCCCTTCATTTTACATTTTGTTATGGTGCAACCCGATACTACGATTGTTAAAATACTTTTTCCCTCATTAACCTACACTCAGTACCCATATTGGCAAAGTGAAAAAAGAATTTTAGAAATGTCTGTAAATTTATTTTTAAAAAATAAATAAATATCACATGTACTTACTGTACATATATACGTTATACCTTGAAATTTAGCTCAGGTGCCTTCCATTGCTCTTGATCAGTGCAAAACACATTAAAGTCTTCTCAGACTCAGCATCAGTACAAAGCACACGAGGAACAAGATTCTCTGGTCTGATGAAGCCAAGATGAAAGTAAACAGGTTGGTTTTAATTTTAAAAGTTATGTCTAAAGCAAACCAGGCACTGCTCATCACCTGCCCAATACACCCCCCACAGTGAAGCATGGTGGTGGCATCATGCTGTGGGGGTGTTTTTCAGCAGCAGGAACTGGGAGACTGGTCAGGGTTAAGGAAAGGCTGAATGGAGTAAAGTACACAGATATCTTCAATGAAAGCCTGTTCCACAGTGCTCTGGACCTCAGATTGGGCCAAAGGTTCACCTTCCAACATGACAAGCTGCTAAGTACACAGCAGAGACACCACAGGAGTGGCATCTGGACAACGCTTAATGTTCTAAAGTAGCCAAGCCTGGAGTTGAACCCTTTTTGAAGATTTTTAGATAGACTGTGCAAATGATCCCCATCCAACCTGACTGAGCATGAGTGGCAGAAATTCCACCAATCCTGGTGTACAAAGTCAAACCCAAAAACACTCAAGACTGTAACTGCTGCCAGTGGTGCTTTAACAAAGCACTGAGTAAAGGGTCTGAATACTTAATTAAGCACATGTAATATTTAATTTTTTAAAATAAATTTACAGAAATTTCTAAAATTCTGTCGTAACTTTGTCATTATGGAGTACTGAGTGTAGAGTGAGGAAAAAACAAATTAAACAACTGTAGTATCAGGCTGCAAGAAAGGGAAGGGGGTCGGAATACTTTTGGAGTGTACTGTGTAGTATTAGTTAAAAGTTAGGACACAAGTTTTGATTCATTACCTACAATCTGGAACAATACAGGCAGAGGTGGGTAGTAACGAGTTACATTTACTTGAGTAACTTTTTGAAAAAAATTTTACTTCTATGAGTAGTTTTAGTGCACCATACTTTTTACTTTTACTTGAGTAGATTTGTGAAGAAGAAACGCTACTCTTACTCCGCTACATTCGGCTACACTCACCTCGTTTCTTTCCTAATCATTTATTCTACACATGCAGCCAATGGATCTTGCGCCTGACTGCCTGACAATGATCACATGACTCTGTTTGACCAATCAGATCTTCAGCTGGTGTTTTATAAAGTCATCCTACCTGTGAATTCGTCCTACATACGCTCACTGCGCATGCGCAAACAAAAATTTTCGCATCTTTCTCTAATTTTGCGGAACGCCCATAACGCCAGTTAGTGTACAATCTTGCGGTGAGTATAGAATGCTTTTTTCATGTTTGTGTGACATTACGATTGAAACAGTTACTCAGTACTTGAGTAGTCTTTTCACCAAATACTTTTTTTTACTCTTACTTACTGTAAGTAATATTTTTTGGCTACTCTACCCACCTCTGAATACAGGATATATCCAAAATTATAAGCCATGATTAGGCAGAGTGCTATAAACATTACATAAAACACTTCTAGTCAGCTGTTTGACTAGAAGCGCTTTGTGTAATGTTTATACTGTAGCACTCTGCCCAATAATGGCTTATAATTTTGGAGTTGAATAAAACCAATATTAAATAAAAGTATTAGAGTTTATTACATTTATATAATTTTACCTTTATGCATGCAGTTTCTGCAGCTCGTATCCCTTGGATAACAGTTTGAAGTAAATTCTGGGCATTTTTTACCAGGATTTCATCAGAAGACTTGCACGCAGGAGTCACTGCATTAACACTGGAGAAACACCATGCACCCCTTGGGTCACATGAGATATTACTTTTAATAATGGTTAATAGCTTTTAGAAAGGTATGTGTATGGATTAAAGATGTAAAGTTCCTTAAGTTGTATACAATTGAGGCCAAGGTTGATATACAACTAGGTGTAGAGCATTTAAACTTAATTTTTCACAACTTCATACATATTATTTCTTATGTCAATTTGGATGTCTAATTTATTACCATAAAAAGACATTTCAAAATGATAGCTAAGGTTGTTTTTTATTTTTTTTTACTTTTTTAAATTTATTAATTAATTAATCTTTTTAGTTTCAATGTGTCAAAACTTTACATACAGCTTAGCACAACGAAGCATTGCCTTTTACTTGTTAACCTGGATTGCCTGGAGTAACATTCCACAAGCTTCTCATAATATTTGCCCATTCCTCCTGATAGAAATCAGTAAGGTGGTTAGGTTTGTGGGTTAAGGTTTTTTTAAAAAAAATTTTTTTTTAACATTTTCTCTGAGATTTAGATCAGAGCTTGATCAATGTGCAGGATATTTAATTATTCATTTTGTTAATAATAATAGCTTTATCAGAACTAAAGATTGATTAGCACTCTGTTGGAGAAGATTGCAACATAAATTTTAATGCTAAAGAAGACGTTATAGCAAGGGCATACTTTATGTAGTTGAAAAACAGGGTTCACTAGTTAGAGCTAGTGAACCCCGCTATTATAGTCACTGCTGCCTCTGACTTATTCATTAAGGAACAAAATCCATTTATTTTGGAGTTCAGGTGAACCTTTTGAACCAAAATTTTTTTTTTATCTCTAGCAGTTCATGAATAATGCAGTGCTGGTGTGGTCCAAAGATTTTTATATTGAATACACTTGTTTGTGCTTAAGCTTGTTGTACTTTTAGTTGGTTGGAAATTGTTACTAAGGAGGACCTGGACTTGTGAAAGTCACCGTCTATACCATTTTATTCTGTGTACAGGGTCGCAATGGGCCTGAAGCCTATCCCAGAACACTTAGGGCATAATTCAGGGTACACCCTGGACAGGGTGCCAATCCATCGCAGTCCAATCCGTAGCCTAACCTGCATGCCTTTGGAGTGTGGGAGGAAATGGAGCACCCAGAGGAAACCCCCCAAGCACAGGGAGAACATGCAAACTCCATGCACAAAGACCTGAGGCAGGAATCGAAACCTGGACCATGGAGGTGCGTGGCCACCCTACTTGACTTGTCAAGAAATGGATGATAACGTGAAATGTGTGGAGTTGTGAAAAACTAAGATTTAATTTAAGTAAGCATTCTGTTATAATATACCTCACCTGGAAATGATGGTGAGCTGATTAGTAATGGTGACAATCTGCTCTGCTATGATGCCCAGCTCATTAGATGAGTGTTGATCCAGGCAGTGGTCAGCTATGACCATCACAAACTGTGTGACAGTCTGGCAGCTCAAAACTATATCTTTAGCTGATGATACAAAGGCATCTTTACTCTGGAAATGAAATGAAGTATTTAAATAAATAAAGCGTAAATATTATCTCAGAAATAATACTTTCTGGGAAAAAAATGAATTTGTTAATTTTACCTGAATTGGCCCTTTCCTTTTTAAGTACTGAGTCATATCATAGATTTTATCAGCCATTTCTTTGGTCACCTTGACAATTTGATTTCCGTGAACATCCCACCTTTCTGCTTCTTGCCTCAGGAAGAGTGAAGTGTAGGTCAGAGTAGGATTCAGAGAGCTGAACACTGGTACTCTAGCACTCCTCTGTGATAGTAGGTCCTATGAAAACATGAATGTTTTAGTTCTACATGAAGTCTGAAAATAGCAATGATCAGTTTGTGATGTCACTCATTTCACTGTTTAATTATATAGTTAATGTAATAATGTGTAAATGTATAATTAGTTACCATTTTTGATTCCTGGTGTTTCATAGAAAGAATGTTTACAGGATTTGTGTTTTCAGAGATTTTTTGTCCAAGGGGTTTTGAAACTTTTGTGCTAGAGTTTGGTTTTAAATCAGTTTGCAAAACTCCACTGTACACTTTGCCCTGCAAGCCCAGTTTAATCTGTTCTTTTGTGACAGGAACAATTCCATCTACTTTGGAAAGTTCTTCTACAAGGTAATGTGCTTTTGCTGACCAGCACTGTGTCTGAATGTCAATACTTAAAGAATCAGTGACAGTCTGTGTCTCCATTATTAACTTTGCCCTACTCAGTATTTCTGACATTTGAAATGACAAATGGTCAGAAATGAATCTTAGATTGGACCTCTCTCTTGGGTCTCTAATAAAATTGAAACAATCTTGGACAGAATCAGTGGCCGTTTTAACATTCCTCAGGAGAAATTTTTCAGTTGCCTCAAACTGTGTGTGCATTTCTTCAGCTTTCATAGAACAGTCTTTTACAATTGCTGAACAAGCCAAAGAGACAGCGTTTTCAATTGCTGTTACATACTCCTCATTAACTTTGCTCAAGAGACAACAAAGTGATTTCATCTTAATCTGAAGCTGCCTCTGTAGGAGCTCTGTTCTTGCCAGCCTCAGGACACTTGACCTGGATACAGTTATACAATCCTCCATGGCCTGTAAATAGTCTTCACTAAGCACTTTCACATCATCTCGTTCTTTTAAGAGTTTTGCTTTACAAGTACCTATAGAGTTTAAGGAGGATAGCCTTGCTGCCTCTTGGATTCGAAGTGACTGCTCAGACATAGTTGCTACCCATTTTTTTGGTGTCATCTGATACTGGGTCATCTGTCCCCTTTCGTGAGTGGTACATTTTCCCAAAATCCGGTCCAGTGAGGACAGGAGAACTTGCATGGACAATGCCCAGAGGATACAAGGTCCATCAAGTTCATCAGACTGACTTGTCCTGGAGACGAGGAGGTCTGTGAGATTCTTTGTATTAGTTTGGGATTTTTGGAGCTTGCTTAATAGAGATGTTACGCTGTCATTACTCTCACCTTTCCTTACTTTAATATCAGTTGACGTCACAAGTTCAACTGTATCTGCACACAAACACATGACTTCTGTGAGCTCTTGGATGCAGGTGTCCACCATGTTTGCTGTTTGGTTATCAATCATTGCCTTGACTGCATGGTACCACATGCCAGTTAGTGGCAGCAGAATACGGTGTGTGTTTTTGATGAGGTCAGAAATCTGAGCACTATGTTTATAAACAGTATCTATAATCTTCACTGAGCTCATGGCTGTTTCCTGTGCTGCCTGGACAAGCAATGGTGTCAGTGTGACTAGCTCAGACCGAAGTTTTTCCATTTCCTGATTATCGATTTCCTCTACAATACTAGCAGCCTCCTTTGTAGCCTGGGTATAACAACAGGAAAGTCCTACAATCTGTGTGCAAGCTTGGTTTAAAGCTTCTATATTTTTAGCTTTGCTCATGTTGACAATTTTGTATAAGAGAGGCAACAAGTCAGTACTGTGTGACATTTGGACAGAGTTTGAGTCCATAGAAACTGACATTTTTACTTCTCTGGGTTTAGACTGATGCACTGTGGTAAGTTCAGGATTTTCCATCTCCGAAAGTGTCACTTTAAACTGAACTGCCAAATCTTCCTTTTCATCTCTTTTATCTAACTCTTTCTGAGAATTTATTGTCTTCTTTGTCTCTTTTTTATAAGTAACTGGTGAGATAGTAGCCACTTGCCGAGCCCCTTCTCTCAATGGGCTAAGCAGATGTGGGTGCTGTAGACCATCTAAACCTTCATAAAGAACATCAAAATTCTTTATAGCCACTGTGATGCTGTTGGCTAACAAAGGGAATGCTTCCTTTTGAAAATTGGTGTTAAATATGTCTGTGGCATACTCTGTCACTTCAGCTGCAGAGTTATCAGCTTGCTTAACAAGTACAAGTAATCCATTACGGTAAATGGGATCATCACTCTTATCTACATGTCTTCTCACAAACCGAACTACCTGGCTCATTCGACCAATCAGAAATCTTGTATGTTTGCTCAAAAGTGGGTGGTTATGGGATTTGTGAGCCTCTACACACTTATCCAAATCATGCTTCATCTCCTTAACAATGAGGTATATGAAATCCTTTACATTAATGACATCATAGAATGCATTCAGCAGTTGTTCTGTTTCTTCCCCCCATTTTTGGTGAAAAGTGATCAATTTATGTAGAGCTCCATGGTACTGCACCGAGTCTCCCTCAAGCTCCAGCAAAAGTGGTATGATCCCATCCTTAAGTCGCAGAAGGCAATAAATGGAGTTTTCCACACTCTCAAGACTATTTTCATCAATAGCTAAAGCTGAGATGAAGCGGGCTACTTCAGCCATCTTATCTGCATAGGATATGAAAGTCTTGAATACAGTTTGAATAGGATCCATGTTCAAATCATCCTCTATGTCAGCTTCTAAGTGGTTACACTGCTGTACACTGCTTCCCAGCTGCTCCAGAGGACTTGATGATAAGACAAACGTGTCTATTACCTGGTACAGAGTTGCTTTCACCACTGCCTCATCCAGTTCATGGATTTGTATCATTAGAGAAACACACAATTTCTCCTGATGATCCTTTGGCTCATGCTCATCTGTATCATTTTCCTTTATCTGCCTTATCTGCTGTGATATCTCTGACCATTGTTGCAGGACAAGTTTACAATTTGCTGTCACACAAGACATAATTTCTTTCCGAGAGCCTTTTGCAACAGCCATGCTATGGAACACCAAATCGCGCAGCACAACATCAAAATTACTGTCCTTAAACAAAATGAATGATGGATCAGACAGCAGTTTTAATAATCTTATCCGTCTTTCTGTGTAATAGCCACATGAACCTTTGGACATGCATTGATAGTTGCCCTTGAGCATCGTTATGATATCATTTATAGTGCAGTCCAGTAGTTGGAGGATGTATTTTTTGGAATCTTGTGCTACCTCACTGGTTGGGTGTTTGATTTTTGTGTACATGGCAGTGTGAAGCATTGAGATACATCTTCTCAATACCTCCATAGACGTTTCCACACAATCTTGCTGCCTCTGATCACATAGATCTTTTACTCTATTTGTTACCAAGTTGTGAAGCAACAGGAATGCTTTGGAAAATGTCTGGAATGTTTTTAGTAATGATGGCATGTCTGTAGCATCTCCAACATCTCTTAGGCAATTCAGGAGCCAGTGACCAGCTGCAGTAATTTTCCTTACAGTTGCATCATCTTCAACTAACAGAACCTGTGTCAATAAAAGACGTTTATTTTTTGGTACAATGGGGAAAAAAGGCAAATCACAACCATATCTTATGGATCTTAATCGCTTATTCTCCTCATTTTACCTTCACGACTCCTAGGAGAACATTCTGTGTGGCTTCAATAAGTTCTTCTCTGTGCTCTATAGCTTCTGGCTGTATGCTGAGCTTCTGAGTGGCAAGAAGTACATGCTGACCTGCCATCATTAGGGGTTCCAGGAGTGGACCCATTTCCAACCTTATGACATCATCATCTGACTCTGCCATCACTCTGTGGACAGGGAAACAGAGGTATTGCTAACAGTAGCTGTGTTCAAAATAATATACTGCTAATATTACTAAAATTAACTTGTTTACATTTTACATGTCTGTTCACAAAGTAATGCAAGAACAGAAGAGCACAATCCTGTGTCTTCTTGTGCCAGTCCCAAGTTTGGATAAATGCACAGGGTTGTGGCAGGAAGGGCATTCGACATAAATCATTGGACAAATCAATAATGTGAATCATTACCATGACTTCCATACCGGATCGGCTGTGGCCCGGGTTAACAATGACCACTACTGGTGCTGTTGACCTACAGGGTGCCGGTGGAAATTACTGTGTGCTACTGTAGGTTTAAGAAGGAGAGAAGGATGGCATGTTTGTAGGCAGAGAGAATGTTGGAACTATGACTGGGAAGGCAAGAGAGTTGGTTGACATAATGCAGAGAAGGAAGGTGGATATACAGTACCAAGTGGAAAGGTAGCAAGCCTAGATGCTTAGGAGCAAGGTTAAAGTTGTTTTACCATGGTGTGGATAGGAAAGGAAATGGGATAGGACTCATCCTAAAAAAGGAGTTTGTAAGGCATGTTCTCTAGGTGAAAAGAGTATCAGATGGGGTGATGAGTCTGAAACTGGAAATTGAAGGTGTGATGTTAAATGTTGTTAGTAGTTATACCCCACAGGTAGGATGTGAGTTAGAAGAGAAGGAAAAATTCTGGAGTGAGTTAGATGAAGTGATGCAGAGCATCCCCAGAGGTGAGAGAGTGGTAATTCAAGCAGAAAATGGACATGTTGGGGAAGGGAACAGAGGTAATGAGAATGTGATGGCCAGATTTGGTTTTCAGGGCAGGAATGCAGAAGGACAGATGGTGGTGGACTTTACTTTTTTCAGTAAGAGGCAGGAACATAGGGTGACATATTAAAAGCAGAAGGACTCAGGTGGACTACATCTTGTGTTAATGTTTTAACCTGAAAGAGATCAGTGACTGCAAAGTATTGGTAGGGGAGAGTGTAGCCAGAAAATACAGGATGGTGGTGTGTAAAATGACCCTGGTGGTGAGGAAGGTGAAGAGGACAAAAGCATTGAAAGTTGAAAAAAGAAGGCAAAAAAAAATGTAGTTTTCAGGGAGGAGTTGAGACGTGCTATGGGTGGTCACAAGGTTCAATTTTAGTTGACTGGACAATTACAACTAAGGTGATCAGGGACAGTTAGGAGGGTACTTGGAAAGAGGAAAGTGGACAAGGAGACTTGGTGGTGGAACAAGGAAGTGCAGAAATGTATACAGAGAAAGAGGTTAGCTAAGAAGAAGTGTGGCACCTGAGAGGACTGAAGAGCGTAGACAGAAGTACAGGGAACGTAAGGTGAAGGTAGAGGTGGCAACGGCCAAACAAAAAGTATTTGAGGACTTGTATGCTGGGTTGGGCAGTAAGGGGGGAGAGATGGATCTGTACAGGGTGGGGAGGCAGAGAGATAGAGATGGGAAGGATGTGCAGCAGGTTAGAGTGATTAAAGATAGGGATGGAAATGTACTGACAGGTGCCAGGAGGGTGATGGGAAGATTGAGGAAATACTTTAAAGAATTGATGAATGAGAAAAATTTAAGATAATGCAGAGTGGAAGAGGTGACTTTTTGTGGAGCAGGAAAGTAGCAAAAATTAGTAATAGCGAGGTGAGGAGGGTGTTGAAGAGAATGAAGAGTGGAAAGGCAGTTGGTACTGAAGACATGCCTGTGGATGTATTGAAGTGCTTAGACGAGGTGGCAGTAGATTTTCTGATTAGTCTGTTTAACAAGATTGGAGAGTAAGAGGATCCCAAAGGAATGGAGGTGAAGTGTATTGGTGCCGATCTGCACAAGAACAAGGGAAATGTGCAGAGCTTAGGCAATTACAGAGGAAAAAAGCTGATGAGCCATACCATGAAGGTTTGGAAAAGAGTAGTGGAAGCTAGGTTAATGGCAGAGGTGAGAATTTGTGAGCAGCAATATTCTATATATATCATGCCTAAAAAGAGTACAACAGATTCAGTATTTGCTTTAAGGATGACAGATGAGGTTAGACAGGAGTCTTCATGGACTATGATGTTTGCCGATGACATTGTGCTATGTCCCGAGCGCAGGGAACAGGTGGAGGAAAATCTAGAGAGGTGGAGGTATGCCCTGGAAAGCAGAGAAATGAAGGTTAGCCGCAGCAAGACGGTGTACATGTGTGTAAATGAGAAGGACCCAAGTGGAACACCAAATCAAAAAGCCAAATAACAGGTCTTTGAGGGTCAGAAATCTGGCTGATAAGCAAGTGATCAAATACTTATTGGACACAGTAATTCACAAATAAATTTTTTAGATTCTGTCTCTCACAGTGGAAATGCACCTATGCTGAAAATTGTAGACCCCTCCATGATTTCTAAGTAAGA
>JAOVVA010000041.1:7767671-7791852 GCA_028565275.1 Leiocassis micropogon
GACCCCTCCATGATTTCTAAGTAAGAGAACTTGCAAAATCACAGGGTGATCAAATACTTATTGACCTCACTGTATATCAGCTGCACTTTTCCATTTGACCATATTCCAAAGGTGCTCTGTTGGATTCTAATTTGGTGAATGGAAAGGCTATTAAAGTACAATAAACCACTTTTCATTTCATTTTATTTTCATGGAACCAGCTGGACCCAGCTTCTTTTCTTCTCTACCAGCCGGGCCTCTTGACACAAGACTGGAGCAGAATTTGAGATTTCTCAGCCCAGGGTAAGTTTTTTCCAATATTTAACTGACCGGTTTTTGGTGATCTTGTGGATTCTGGCTTAAGATTCCTGTTCTTGGCTGACAGAACTGGAAACTTTAGTAGTCTTTTACTGTTTCAACTGCAGTATGTACTGTAAGAATTAAATGTACTAGTTGGTATTTAAACGTATTTATTTATATTTAACAGCAAATAATGTGACAAATGAAATCATTAAGAAGATGGTATGTATTTATTACCTCAAAAATATTTTAAAAAGAAACAATTATTTTAAATTATTGACTACTATATATATAATAATTAATATAATTATAATTATTTTACATTATCGACTAACAGTATAACTTTACCTGACTACCGAGTATACTGTATTACCTGTAATAAATTGCAGCTTCTTAAAAAAATAATTGCACTTTTTCATATTGCGATTTTCATGTGATTAAATGTGAAGCACTAGTGTAAATTATGTTTAATTGTTTACATTTATCAGACAAAGATGTGGGCATTTGACTCGTTTGATTTGTTTGTATGTACAGTACAATGTCAGATACAACTGCAATGAATGAAATGACAGAAATGACAATTCTTAAACCTTTAAAAAGTTACATTTTGTACTAAATTTCTTATCATTTCAATTCTGGAGATATGTTTCTTCACTACATACAACCAGAAGGCATTGGCTTATTTAAAAAGTCTTTATGAGAATGATGTCCAGTGCACTTCAAAAAGCACTAGATGGCGATATTACTACTACAAAAAAAATTCACTGGTCACACATTGGAGTCACACAAAAGATATTCAATTGTGAACTTTAATGATTTAATTTTAAAATGACAAAAAAAAAACAGTCAAATATACAATTTGAACAGCCCCTAACTTGTACAACATAGACTTCACTGCATTTACAAACATGAAAATCTGTGACAGTAGTTTATTTAAAAAACAAAAAACAAAAAACGTGATGACTAATACTGCTGAAACGCTCACAGTTAATATACAACAATTAAATAGCTATTTAATGTCAAGTATTTCTCTCAGATGCACGTCCATGCAAAACTTGTTGCCAGGTGCAGAGGAGAAATGTGAATTTACATTTGCCGTGCCAGTGACATAATAGATCATTCATACAGCATACAAGCAATTTTATTCACAACAATCTCTCAGATATCAGTACATCAGCAAGCAATGAAATAACTGGAAAATTTGCCAACTTTGGCATAAATGTTTGGTGAATTATAGAGCAAATAAAAAAAGTCTTTATCAGATGATATCTCCGATTTAACAAATATTTATATTTATAAACATATATACTTTTCTCTGTTAAAAAAAAAAAAACACATTACAGGCTGCGGATTCAGTGTATGATAAAGATTATATGTAAGAATTGACAGAAAATGAGAAGATTCTGACAGAAGTTAGCTCACTGGTTTAAGCCTCTCGCACCAGAAACTAGAACATAATGATAGATTTTAATAGCTTCTACATTCACTGTGTTCTGTTGCACTGCCGCATTTTACAATAATGCTACTTCGTCCAATGATCTTAAAATAAAACTAGGTTTTGAAAGAAGTGACTGCACACCTCTGCATGCAGTGGGGCTTTGCTTTATAACTGATGTGCTCTGAGTTATGAGGGAGCCTTGCATTCCAATGTGTTGACATAAAACATTTCCCAAAAAGTTTTGTTCTTTCTCAAAGACTGAGCTTAGGCTCAGTTGTGAAGTGCAGCACATTCTGACTTGTCTTTAGGTGCAATATTTAACCAGAGGCTAAAAATAATTATGCTACCAAAACAGTAAAATCTTTACAAAAACAGTGAAAGTTTTAAAAAATACGTGCAATGGCTGGATTTATGATGACTGCACACAATTTATGCTTTGTTTACTTAAAAAAATCAAGAAGGTATGCTGGGCTAAAGGGTCCGCATGGTATTGTTCATACCATAATAAAATGGAGTATTATCCAGTGCAGTGATATGCAGGATTAAAAAAAAAAAAAAAAAAATTGGCAACTTGCACTGACATGAGTGTCTGTTTCTTCTCTAACTGATAAATAACCAAAAGCAAAAACAAAAACATAGCTTTCCCAAGTTGGATGGATGTGAAATGAAAAGAAACAGAAGTTCAACCCTTCATTTACAGGATTTTTCCAACTTATTATACTGTTCTTTCTGGGACATTGATCTTTACATGAAGAGTATCAAGTCTTCAGCATATATCAGTAATCAGTGCTTTCAAACATCAATATGTAAAATACATGTTTGAAGGCCAAAAATCTACAAGCCCTCCTGAAGCTCTCATTTATACAACATACATGAATACATGTAAAAAAATAAGTCTTTGCTATTAAACAATGCCCTGAGGGTTTTTTATGGTCTGCTAGTTATGATGCAATATCCATATCCTTTGGTGGAAGTCTTCATTTGTTTCCTTTTGTCTCCGCTCCAGCTGGCAGATGGCCACCTCCATTGAGATCATATGGTATTCCACAATGAGTCATATTTGGTGAACCATGTTGTCCTGCCAAATATTAATTTTTACCTAAAAAAGTGTCGAGGCTCCGAAAAATTTGGAGAATATTCTTCTCTTCCACATATGGAAGATTGGTTGGTATGAGTCTAAGGACATGGCTGTGGTAAGGGTAGCAGCTCAGTGGATCATCAGTAACAACCCAAAGCTCTCATTCACTCTTCTGAAGCCAATCCCAGCTCTCATCGCTGTCTTTTCTGTTCTTTTCTGCCTCTATCATCTCTCGGTAACGCCGCCTGAAAAATCCCATCTGACAAAAAAAGAAGCATGCATGTGATAATCCAGTGTACGACGTAGCTAATTAATAACTTTTTACTTCCAAACTTTAAATCATCCCAATCATAAAAAGGACCATGGTGTAACACTGTATTTACTTAAATTATAGATAAAGGACAATACTGTAGAACTATAAAATTCAGAAATAGTTTTTAACTGAGTGAAACCTCTGACTATAATTAAAATATTTGCCCACCACTGTGTGGAAATAATTTGTAGTTTTCCTTTCATCTTTAACCTTACCAGAAAAGAAATACTCTTTTTGATAGTTATAGAGCTACTTTTATATGATAAATTATATTTATTTGGCCTTAATGATGACCGCTCTCCTGTGATGTCACATTCATAAGGGAAGCTGGGGAAGAGCTATTGAACAAATAAAAACCTTTATACGCTAAAGTCTTCATTCACAATGCCATTCATTTTCATTATACTGTAAAAAAAAAAAAAAAAAGTTGCTAAATTGTGGGGCAGATGTTCACTTAGCCTCACTTGCCATAGAGTTATTATTAAAGTGGCTAAAATTGGAAACTGTAAGAAGTGCTGTTAGAGCTCCCCTGGGGCAGAAAATTTCACTGAAACCTGGCAACCCATAATGATGGTTAATGATATTAGCTCTTTTGTGTGTGCCTTGCCGGCAATGGGAAATACACCAGCTGCGTCGAACACAGTTGAAGTAAAACTGCTCAATATGAGCTGCCAAACTGGATGCTGAATGACTACGTATTTAAGTCTCAACTGCCTTCTTAATGAATTATTCTTAAAATTCACTAGATTCAATGTTTTTTTGTACTATTGTCTGTTTAACGTTGTGTAACATGATGAAAAGGAAAAGACAACGGGTTAACAGATAAGAGCAAAGAGCAAAGGTTTCTACTGATAGTTAATCTTTTAAAAAATGTAATTGATTTGTCAATGCAGTCATGTTTGTGGACTCCATGCAGTAGCTCCATATAAAATTGTGTATGCTTGGGAGGGCTATAGAGTTAATCCAAATGATAGAAAATGCCCTGGCAGAGCTCACGGACCTTGGAAATATTAGCGCAATCAAGAACCCACTTGTGATAATGTCCTTTGAGAGCAAGTTACCTGAGTTTGTGAAAAGGCAATGGTTAGTCTACATGAAGTCTGAGAAGTATACCTTTACCAGAACGACAAAGAAAGTTTCTACAGAAAGTGGATGCGTCGTGTGTGGAGAAGAGAAGCATAGAGACAAAATCTTCTTCTGCAAAAAGTACAAAGAACTAAAACTAGCAGAGAAGAAATACAGTAAAGGAACTGGGTGCGTGTAAAAATTGCTTGGGATGTCACAGGGATGGTGACAGGTCAAACGACAGCTATCTTTGCAGGAACAAAGACTGTAAAAGGGGAACCTCGTAGACCACCATTACCTCCTTTGTCCAAAAGGGGAACTCAAGAATATGAGTGGGGAAAGAGCCACCACCAAAGACCCCAGGAAAGGAACTTACAGTACAGAAGATCAGGAAGAGCTTCTGGCTGAACTCACCAGAACTAGCAGAAAAGTTCAAGAGAGCATTCACCAACAAAGCTAAGATGGTAGACTGCTCTGAGAGAGACAAAATAGGACTTTTTGTCAGGAGTGGATTAAAAGAACTCACTGTTATCATGGTGTTGATGAAAGTAACTGCTAATGCAGGACAAAAAATTGGCACTCTGATAGATCTGGCCTCAGACACAAATTATATTATGCACAAAGCTGCTAACTCAAGTTAAGAGGAGAGAAAGTTACCTTGGTGGTTTATGGGGTTGGCAAGATGGTCATTAGAGTGAGCACAAAAAGGTACATCCTCAGGATTAGAGTCAAAACTCACGAGGGTAACGTGAAGGTTCATCAGTTGATCTGTTATGGGTTAGAGGAGATCGCCAAAGTCCACAGAAGTGTAACTCCAGAGCAACATTTCCAGAAGTAGACCTCAAAGAATTGAAAAGGCCGAAGAAGATTGAACTCCTTATCAGCCACCGAGAGGGGAGACTGACACCACAAAGAATAAAAGACGTGGGAGATCTCATCCTATGGTCTGGGACGCATTTTGCTCAGTCCGTGAGAGCAGGTGCAGTCAAGTATGAGGAAATCTTTGAAAAAGCTGAAGCTCCAAATATCCCCAAGATAATCCAATGAGGGAAAAGTCATGTTGCTAAAACAAAAAGCTCACTGGCAAGTTACTCACTGGGCAGTCTGCGAACCAAAGTGTGGTGGGTGACGGTGTGGTAACTGTCAGCCTGGAGGAAAAGAAATGACACTAGCAGAAGAGAAGGAACTTGAGATCATAAGAGAGGGTCTCATCTATGTTGAAAAAGATTCCCGCAGTAAGTCTCCACACTGGAATACAAAGTATCCATGGATTCAGGACCCATTCACCGTTCCATAAAACAGAAGTGGGGTAGAAAGTGCTTTCCTAAGAACGGAAAAACAACTCAAGAGTGTACCAGAATGGCGAGGTATTTATGCAGCTCAGGTCCGTGATATGGTCGAAAGAGGAGCAGCGAAACTCAACAGGGAAGTGATTGAGAAGCATAAGGGACCAGTTTGGTATGTCAGCCACTTAGTGGCACCAAACCCCCACTCAACAACCACTCCGGTGCGGCTGGTCTGGAATAGTAGCCAAAAATTCAATGAACTGAGCATGAATGATCTCCTGCTAAAAGGACCAGATGTACTCAACCCTATCAGAGCTGTCTTGCTTCGATTTAGAAATGGAGTATTTGCTGTTCTTGGAGATATTAAGAAGATGTACAACTCTGTCTGGCTCGAAGAGCGTGAAGTGCATCTGACCATGATAATAAATGGACTTAAAGAGATTCTGACCGCCGGCGGATTTGCAGTCAAGCCATGGGTTAGGTCAGGACAAAGTGTGAGGCAAGTGACTTGTGCACAAACTCAAAGTCAAGCGATCATACTTCCAAACCAGATAAAGGAAGAAGAAAATATAGCTTTGGGAACAGGGTACTTAGTAGAAGAGGACAAACTGTACATTATGACTTCCATTAACTTTCTTTAGGAAAAAGAAAATGAGAACAGGCCAGAACCTTCTTGAAGGTGAAGTGAAACTGAAAACGCCTAACCCGTTGACCAGGAGACAGCTACTAAGCCAGGTAGCTGGGCTCTATGACCCAATTGGTCTCGTTACGCCTGCCAAGGAAAAAGGTCCAATTCTTGTCAGGAAGGCATTCTAAGAGACAGGTAATGGGAGCTTAGCTCGACAAACATATGACAAATCACTTTCGGAAATTCTCAGAAAGGAGGCCATCAAACCCTTCGAGAAGCATTGGCGAATTAAAGTTTAACACTGGTTCCACTTAGTAGACAGTCAATTTGTGCTGGGGGCCATTCAACATGATAGTTACGGGTTCCAGACATTCTTTGCAAACAGAGTAGTGGAAATCCAAAAGGCTGAGCCAGCAAGTGACTGGTGGTGAATTCCAGGAAATGGCCCTGGAAAATGGATCCTGCAAGCTCTCGTCACAGGAATGGGGCAACAGAGACCACTGTTGGCATTGTACAGTGAGCATCACAGACAAAGCAGAGAAGGTCATCAAAAAATTGAAAAACAAGTTTCCTGCGACCATCCTTTACAGAGATATTAGACGGATAGTTGTCTTGGTTCCTGCAGAAAAACGGGCAGAAGAAAAGAAAGTGTGAACTACTTGGGTTCAAGAACCAGTAGTTCAAGTGTGAGGTGTAAAGCTAAAATAAGTGAAACGATGGAGCTGAAGTCACGCGACAAGAAACAACTGTGACACGATCAGAGTATGACATCACAGTAGGGATCACCTCACAGTCACTAATGGAGCAAAGGTACAGACTCAACATACAGGCACCATCTGTGACAGAGAATCAGTCTCTACTATGATGTAACTATGATGTAACAGTATAGGGTCTGTGTATATAATCCTGCAGTCAGTAACATGTGAGACAGGGAAGCGCATCGGCTGCTGGTCGTCTCAGGGACACTGATGGTATGATAATACCACTCTTTACTTATAGGAAAGACTGTTCACTTGAACCTGAGTTACTTGATATTTGATTTAATTGCTATTGTGCTCAATACAAGAGAGAAAGAATAACTTATGTTATCTTATGATTGTTATTTAAGTGTTTCCATGTGTTCACAAAGAATGTAAGATGATGTATATTACATGTTTGCTAAACGGTTTATGGAATAGTATGTGTTAAGCTTAGTTAAATAATTTTGTTGTATTTGTTTACATTTTATTTAACTATTTAACTAATATTTATTAGAAGTAGTGAATCAACTATTTATCAGAAACAGTGATGTACCCTTTTTCTGGTTTTTCATTTAAGGTTATTGACCACTTAGTTGAATCTACTTTGAATGATTGTTGTGTAACCTGCAAAGCTGCAAGACACAAGAATTAAAAGTGGTTCCAGAGTTGATCCTCATGTCCCCTGTAGTTGGCTATGGCTTTTTTCGAGTTTGAAGCAGAAACTGAGGTGCAAATTCCCAGATAACTCGACAATGCTCAACATTCATCTAGATTAATAAATCATAATTGGTTTAATCAGTTATTTTGTTTTACAGAAGTTGTAAGCCTAATATTTATTTTTGACAAGTAAAATCAATATTAAAGCAAAACGACATGTTTCTCATTTTATTAGTCTTGCCATGATTGGTCCTCACTATCAATCTCATGAGGACCCTTTTAAAACTCTGAGAAATGAGAAATAGGACCCTACCCACCAATCCTCTCCAAATGATATTTGTGAGATAGCAAGTGTTCCTTAAGGGACAGGGTATGACAGCCTGGTTTCCTTGGCGAGAAAGCTCCAGAAGAAACCTTAACCAACACGCCAAGCATGAAGTGCAGTTACAGTTTTTCAGTGTAAAAGGTAAATAGTAAACAGATAGCGTGATGGACAAACCTACAGTCTGTATCCTTATACTGTATGATCATAAGGATAAATAAACTGCTGTGAAAGTCATAAAAATTATGTTCCTCTTTGGGTTCCTCAGTGGATTTTTCTTTGCTTCGAGTGCTATTTATTGATCTAGACCTCCGTTCTCCTCAGGCATTTCCTGAATTTCCTCCATGCTGGATATGTGCAGCTCTTGTAAAAGAGGTTTGTTTTGGCAGATTCAGGGTGTTGGGGAATGGGAGGGAAATGTATCCCAGTACCAACATTCCAATATTTTGTTGTGCATTTTCCCAGTGGAACATGGAAGAAAATAAAACCAAGATTTGTGCTTTAGAGATGCTGTAAATGATATGAGCTGCTATTATCTATTTGTGGTCACAATTTTAGGAAGGGATAACTCAACTGGCCCCTAGTCTACTATTCTGTCCAACAAAAGTAGTCCTCCATAAGACAAGTGCGTGGATGACAGTATTCATTAGACCTTTGGGGCATGTGATGCTTATTAAGGGGGAGGAAAGACCATACTGTCTGCTAATAGAATGCAACTGAAGTATGCTGTAAGAGTGCCTTTAAATCATCTAAGAGAAAAATATGCAAGTGAGCAGGATGATTTAATATCAATTCATTATTATAACACTGTGAAAGCCATCTAAGCCCATTAAAATGACTCTTAGCACATTTTAGGAAAGGTTCTTCAGTAGTTTCCCCAGTGAATCTTAGAGCTTCTCCTGCTGCCTTTATTATGGAAATGCAGTTTAATTCAGGGTGAATCCTGAAATTACTGCATCTTCAGGGTACAGGGCATGGGTAGGTATTCGATGCCCTATATAACCTGGTTGATGATTAACATTTTTCAGTGACCAATGCGAATCATTTAAATAACCTAGCACTGTAAATATACAGGGTCTGCATGTCAGGAGGTAAAAGGGGTAGGCAGCTAGCAAAATAACCGTGACTACGACTAAAACCCAGCCTCACAAAACTGTTTGCTCTTAGTCAATCATTTGGGTCTTTATAGGCTAAAACAATACCTTCCAGAGCAGCACAGCCAGCAGGAGGAAGATAAGGATCCCCACCAGCAAACTGATGGCAATGATCCAGCCCACCACATAACCCCTGGGCTCCTGACTGTGCAGTGCCTCAAACACCAGCTGCAACATAAAGGCAGATTAGATGAAAACAATCACAGACTCTCATACATATTCATTTAATAGACATAGTATATCTAAGAACAATAGCCAATCACAACCTGGGACTGGTTGTAATTGAGATCAAATGTCTGCAGATTTCATTACAGACCAGTCACATATTCAGAATAAAGTGTTGGGATTGTATTGCATGGCTTGCCTGGTTTTAAACATATTTAATGCTTCTACATTATTACAGTGCTTTAATATAAATGTACAGATCCATCTTATCAGCTCACCACTGAAACTTTAGCCATCAAGAGGTATGAGAAAAGGCACTGTGTTCATAGTGCTTAACTTTGAATAAACAAAGCACTAATAACGAAGGGAATTAAATAGACTCTATATACTGTACCTAATTATTACACTATATGCATTCTCAACTGTATCCAATTATCCACTTAATTCACTGGACGGAGTCATCTCTCTCTCTCTCTGCTCAATATTTTACACAATATACGGACTGTGACCTGAAAATGTGGAAGAATTTAACTTGTTGAGCGAGAACATAAATACAGATTTAAATCTAAGCCTTAATCACAACACTGCTTACAACATTTGAAAATGATTAGCGAGTACAAAACACTGTTAGCTTGTGAGAACTGAATACAACTAATATAACTATAGAAATCCCAACATTTGGGGAATCTGCACTATTCTAGGCAGAATTTCATTGGTGAAAAGAGCAAGCCTTCACCTTCTTCCTATAAATTCCCAGCTCGTCCATCTTTCTCCACTGACCTTTCTGTACCTTTACCTTCCAGTCTCTTCCCTTCTAGCCAACATATCCTACCTAAAAGTTACCTAGACCGAAGAAAAACACTATGTAGAATTACAGCCAAAGTTCCACATTCTCAGTCACATTGTCATACTGTATAATTGAGGATGTGGTTGGAACTTACAGTGATATACACTGTACATGTAATTCAAACAAATTTAGTTATTATGCACATTACTTACTGTGTTCTGTTCAGTACACACTAAAATAAAGCTAAGGTAAACTGTAATTTTTAAAATAACTATTGTGATTGTATTGCTGTAAGAGTGATGAAGAGATGGCCTGGGTTGTAGCACACAACACAGCTAACTACTGTAAGGTAAACAATGCACAGGAAGATATCATTTAAATCCACTCACTTTAATGAAAAAACTGCCTTGGGACCAAGTGGCACGAATATTCACTTACTTAGAGCTGGGGAACAGGG
Source organism: Leiocassis micropogon (assembly GCA_028565275.1). NCBI lineage: Eukaryota > Metazoa > Chordata > Actinopteri > Siluriformes > Bagridae > Leiocassis > Leiocassis micropogon. Next base: position 7,778,041 of record JAOVVA010000041.1, read on the forward strand.
GCTGGAAACAGGCCTATTTTATTAGTACTATCCAGAATTACTTCATGTTTATTAGTGCAGGGATTGAAACTGACTCAGAAACTCAATCAGCTGAGAGCTGAATCTACTGGGAAGTTCTACTGAGATCAGCCTTCAACCAGCAGAAGAGACAGTCTGGGTTTCAGTCTCATTGTGCTTTTAGAGCTTTAGATAATGTAGGGGCATCTGGGTCATTAAATTTGCAGCATCAGCAAAAAATTCACCACATGTGCAGAGTATGATATAATTAGACCACCTTGACATAATGCTAGTATATGTACAGTACTGTGAAAAAGTGCTAGGCACGCTATTACAATTAGTACAAATTTTACAATTTACAAAACAAATGTTTATCATGTCTGCATTATGATATACACAACCATTCAATTTTCCAAACATAAAAATAAATAAATAACATTACAGAGGAATATTTGCATGCCTGTAAAGAAAGCATCATGACATAACAGACTAGTTTTTCAAAAGAAAATAATAATAAAAAAATAAAAATAATTGAAGTTACAGGGTTTTGCAAGAAAATAGAAAGGAACATGTGTGACAAAGTTAGCAGAACTCCAAAGTAACCATATTCTCCAGCACACTCAGTAAAACCTGCCAGTAAAAAGGCACTACTTATTTTTCACAACTTATTATTGTGCAGATTATAGTGCAAAACTGCTGATTATTTTCAAGCAAAGAGTTTTCACACCAAGTATTGACTGTTATTATTTTATAACTTTTTAGTGATTTTTATAGAAGATCTTTTATATAGAAATGTTTTCAAATGAATCTTTGCTTATGACATTTTTTGTATGTTCCCAAGACTTTTGCACAGGGGAAAAACAAACAAACAAACACCACAAACAACAACAAAAAACAATATCACAGCTACTCACAGAAATGTCCTCTGGTAGACCGCTGGACACCTCCATAGCCCGGCTGTCCACTTGAACATGACTTCGTGTAACAAATTGTATCACTGAGGAACTGTCCTGCATTAAAACAAATTGGGACACATTTACTTCTATTTGGATGGAAACCTGCCTGACCCACTCTAAAGTAAATTCTGATATAGTATTGTAATCTTATAGAAAGCTATTATACTTTTTCTCATAGAAAGCTATTATACTTTAGCAACTTTTTTGGGTGGTGAACATACTGATTAATATTGGAATAAGATCTTACCTTCTTAAGTGTTTCAGTGTTAAGTAGCATTTGCACATCAATAACTGCAGCTTCATCTTTAGCTTGGGATCCTAGTCTACAGGAAATTGTTAAACAGGCTCTTCCTGGCCGGTCACAGTCCTGTAGACAGCGGACATCATCATCATATTACTGTCTCATATACTCTCATGTATACACCCAACACAGACTATGGTACTATATTATATGGTGGTTTAAAAGTGAATTTAAATGCAGTTCATTGAAAACCATAGAGCAGCCTAAATAAATACCTCTAAACACAATTTTACCATTTGAAAAACATTAAATAGAACATTGACTTTTCAGGAACAGGAAATGTTATTCTTGGCTTACCAAGACCTTCCTGCCAGTCTTGGAAAAAAATGCAAAGATGGCATGGAAAATACTCTCTCTGTCCTGAGGGATGATGCACGGTGTGGGGTTTCTGTGCCATGTACAGTTCCCTTTGCCCTCGGCTACCTGGAGGACACCACAAGAGCCTTTCACAAACTTACACAAGACTAACAGCTATTTATCAAGAAAGGGTTATGTCGAATACAAGTCAGAGTCTAAAGCCTGACGAAACTGACACAGGACTAGACCTAGTAGAATTCCAGGGAAATTATCTGAAACCTCACAAGTGTACAGAAAGCAATACAATACAGGCAAGGATGACAACATCAGTAAAGAAAAGTGAACCACAGGAACAAAAATAAGTCCAAGTGGACTTTCATATCTTCTTTTTTTTTTAAATATTTTTCAAATGCGAATGCCCACATTATGTTTAAACTGTAGCTGTGTATGTGTGCAGTTTTTGAAACAGGACTTTCTTGTGAGCTTTTCTCTTTCTAAAATGTCTTACAAGCAGCTAAAGGCCTGAGGCAATGCTTAATTCTTTGCTGCTTAATTCTTTGCAGCAAACCATTCATTAAAAATGGTATATTCCATTATTTTTACCTCATAATTTAAACATTTTTTACAGCGTAAATGCAGACATTTTTACAGCATTAATGCATAGTGTACACTATAGGTTCACTATAGCCTACGGTACAAAAGTGCTTTATAAAAATATTTACTATATCCTATTAGTCTGACAGTCTTTCTGATTCTACTTGGATGAACTGTGACCTGATCAGGACGATTTAAGACATAAAAGGATGGTCAATCAGTAGGAATCCAGAGGCTTCTTTTGAACAGGTTTTTTCATTTCAAGTTATTTATTACTTAACGTCGCATCAATGAGCCCAGGCAGATCTTCCCCCTCTAGGCTTTTTTAACCTCTGTCCTCCCCAGACAGGCAAGAGAATGCTTCCATCTGTGGAAATGTCTAATGGCTTCCCCATTGTTTTGCTCTCACACCACCCACAGTGCTGTGTCACTGTATCCTGCCTTTCCTCAAATGACAATTTTACAACCACCCTCCAATGTCACGCATTCATTCCATTCCAAGTCCAATATTAAGAAATCGTCAATGAATAGAAACACCACTTCATCAAAAGGCAGGGTTTTTAGGCAAATGCTTTTTGGTCACTTTTCCACTCAGTTGTACATCAATTGAACCTAACAGGGTGGTGTCTAAAGTGTCAATTAGAATTTTAAAATCAAAACAAACACAATTTAAGATATATTAGATGCAATTAAAACAGGCCACAACAAACTTTAGTTAAAGATGGAATCACAGTTTCTATAGACTGGGGCTCATTTATTCAAGGTGAATACTGTATGTGCAAAAGTTATGTATAATGTCTAATGCATGTAAACCTTGGATTATATTGATTACTGTATTTTACAATACTGATTATGCAGCCAAATTGTTTAAATTGACCCCAATATTCCACTAGAAATTGAAATAACAGCTCAATAAAATAAACATACATTACATACACCACCTCACTTAAAACAGACTGGGTCACTCCAGTCTGATTAGAAGGAATTTTCATTAAGAATAAGAGGGGAGATGTAAACCTGGTGTAATCCATTTGATAAGAAAATTATTAGCCATGTAAACAGTTAATCTGATCCTTTCTCCCCTATTGGAATAAATCTATACTTTCTGCATGTTTGCCCCAGGTTGGGTTAACATTTGGCAATGTGGCGAGTTTTCCGGAGGAAAGTTTAGTATTCTTGATTCTTGAGCTATGAATATTTTTTCAAAAAAATGATATTATGATTAAATAGTTTGAGCATATACGCACACATCTTACTGGATCAGCGTGTTTTTCAACATTTATACAATTATGTGCCGAGTGAAATGTTTTCTCTGCTCCAATTTAGGTGGGTTAAATAATGGATCCATTTTTTGCTTTGACTTCAAAAGATCATTGAATATTCATATTTTACTTTTAATTATTATCCTTTACTGTGAAAACTGTTGACACAGAATGACAGATATCCTGGCATACGGAATTGTATGTACTTTACACAAATAAATCTAAAAACCTATTTTTTTTTAAGACCACACACACACACACACACACACACACACACACACAAATAAACAATGGTGGATAGGACCTGATGGGCTAGCATTTTCCCCAGACAGGCGCAGATGATTCACCTGGTGGTGGAGTAAATGTAATTGCTGATGACACATTAGTCAAAAGTTTGGACATACAGTGGAACCTTGGATTACAAGCAAAATCCGTTCCGGAAGCGTGTTCGCATATCAAAAGCATTAGAAAACTTATAAATATAAAGTAAAAATAAAACAAATTAACCTGCACCTTACCTTTGAAAAAAGTAAAAATAAATCCCGTCAGATAAGTGTTTCCGTTAGTGTTTGTGCGGGCATGCGCTGTGTGTGTGTTTGTGTGTGTGTGTGTGTGTGTGTGTGTGTGTGTGTGTTTGTGCGACACCCTCTTCCTCTTCTCGTCTTACTTAGTAACCCATCTTTTATTTGAGAGGGGGAGGACCTCTGTGCGGGACGACTTTCACACACACAGACACAGACACACACACACACAGACACAGACACACACACACACACACACTAACGGCAACACTGCCTCATCGGGAAAACTAACAAGAAACTTCTCTGAGTGTGAGCACTAATGGACTCACTGCTGTAAAGTACAAATAAAACAAATTAACCTACACTTTACTTTAAAAAAAAGTAAAAATAAATCCCATCAAATAAGTGTTTCCGTTAGTGTTTGTGCATGCATGCGCTGTGTACAGTATATGTGTATCTATATATGTGCATATGTGAAAAGAATTGCGACAGAGCAGTGTCTCCGATAGAGAGTGTGAGTGTGTGTGTGTGAAGACGAGAGGAGGAGGGTTGTGTGTGAAGGCGAGAGGAGGGGGGAAGGGGCACGGTGTCCAATGACTCGCGCGCACACACACATAACGGAATCAGTGCAGGCTGAGAGAGAGACAATGGATCTTTAACCTCTTTAATGAGACTTTCTTTTGCTTTACACGTATGCACACGTGTGTTACAATAAACAGTACACTCATGCTGTACACACACATATACAAACACAAAATAAAAGTGGTTTTACATGCACACACGTGGTTATAGTAAACAGTACACATGTGCACGGATGTTGATTATACTACTGAGAGGGAGCAGGGGAGACGAATACCCACAATTCTGCAGCGCAAGAGAGAGAAAAACTATTGGCTCAGTTGTGACCATGTGACACTCGACATCAAAACAGGAAGCACATGCGTGATACATGATACTCGGTACTCATAAACCAAGACTTGATCGGTTTTCAAGTCAAATTTTAAACATTTTTTTTTTTAAACTTGCTCGTCTTGCGAAACACTCGCCACATTACTCGCAATCCGAGGTTACTCGCAATCCGAGGTTCCACTGTATCTTCTAATTCCATGGTCTTTCCTGATTTTAATTTCTTTCTACATTGTAAAACAATGCTGAATGCATCCAAAATATGCAACAATATCCATTGAAGAGTTTATTTATATTAAGAACCTTCATAACGGCTCTAATCTGAGGTGCTGTTAATTGGTAATTTCTGAGGCTGGTAACTCTAAATGAACTTCTTCTCTGCAGCAGAAGTAAGTTTTGGTCTTGCTTTACTAAGATGGCCTTCATTTGCAAATGCACTTGACAATACTGTTCCAGAACAGTTGACCTTTGTGTCTTAAAAAAACAACTGTCTGTTGTTGTTGCTCAATTGCCTAATGCCATATTTGTTATTTCATCGTTTTGAAAAAAATCTGTATTGTTCTATAATGTAGAAAATAAATCCAACTTTGTGTCCAAACTTTTGACTGGTACTGTATATGAGACACTAATATAATCCTGCAAAGGGACTTCAAAGTTAATCTTTCAATACTTAAAAGTGCTCTTATGAGATTTACTACTATTATATAGTTTTACTGTACATAAGGCACTTGCTGTTTTATTAACTGAGAGTAAACTGTCAGAAACCACCTACGTAGCTCTGGAAATGTTGTGCGCAAATCATGACCAGTTTAAGGAACCAAAACATTATTTAGATAAAACTTACTTATATCTGTATACTTATTTCAAAATAAGCCTGTTGCAATTCACAACTGTCTTTTCCTTTGACCTTCTGTCCCTTTTTAAGCTTATTAATAGTGCACATAGACATGCTCCCAAGTTCCGCAACAGAATAGCATTTCCTTATCAGCCAGAGTTTGAATCCCCATAATGGCACAGCTATCTCTGGCTGAGATCCCAAGAAAGGAAAAATTCCCCTTGCTCTCAGAAAGTAAGGAGTGTAAAATTCTCTCTCCTTTGTCCATCACTACAACACTGAAAAATGTGTTGGTGCCTGTGGTCATTGGTGTACGCATGCAGAAAATATATATGGGAATTGACCATGACTAGATTAGGGAGGTAACTGGAGGGAAGAATATATACCCAAGAGTTGAACAATGGGCTCTGAAGCATTTAACATGTACTTAAATTAATTTTTTCCTGTTTTTCATAGCAAATGTGTTTGTTAATACATTTTGCATATTATTCTTTTAAACTGATCTTTAGACTGAAACAGAGGATTGTGAAATTAAATAATTAATCATAATCAGCTTGGCTGATAATTTAATAGTTGTGACAGACATACTTATACATATCTGGGCTACACTGATAATCATCACATTTATACACACAGGCAGGTGTTCAGCGAAATTGGATTTCACTTCCCTGGTTATTTGAAAGTCTAGTGTTAATGAAACAAGCATTACTATGAAGAATTACAGTGCTGAAATTGAGTACAAATTATATCAAATACAATTGACCAGTAAATTGAGTAGTTTAATTTCCTTACATAAATGTGAAATAGTTTTGACACAAATAAATGTTACAGGGTGAAGGATGCACTTACTTGTGTGTCTAGGATGAGGAACATGTCTGCTCCAGTTCCCACCAGCCTGTTAGGTAGCCTTATGTCCACAGTGGAGCCTGGCAGTCTGCTCGGCCCATTGTTTATCACCTAAAACAATAAGATTGGGTAACGGTTATTTTCTATCAAGAGAGTGAAAAAACAAACAAACTTTAGGCTTTGCAGTTTCCTGAGTATACAATAATATAATAAATGGTTGCATACATGAAAGGTAAAGTTGAGAGGTTGGAAGTTGCACTCCAAGTCCTCCAGATGAACAAAGCGAGAAGAGTCAACAGAATTTCCATACTGGAATGAGGACGGAGTAATCACCCTATGGAAACGGGTGTACAGATTAGGTATCTGTTTTGATCTAATATTTCGAAGTCAGCATTAACATTTTAAATACAGAAGTGACAACAACAAAAACATTACTGAAACAGTGTATTTGGTAATTATATACTAAATGAAAACAGATGCAGAGATTTATCTATTTTAATATAACAAAGGTGCCGAAAAAATTATGTATTATTGCGTCTATAAAATTCTTCTAAAACCTTTAGGACTTAGAGTTTATTATCATGTTTATGCCTTATATTTAAAGCAGGACTCTGCTGTTTTAAAGTGGAGTGTTTTAAACCTGTTTTGTTTGAAAAGTCCTAACTATTACAAGCAGCTGTGTAATAAAACAGAGCAGCTGCTCAGACAATGTTCAGCTGCATCATGTACAATAATCAACACTGAACACTGTGACTGTGCATGATGTTTAAAAGAAAATATAAAGCTTGTACAGGGACAAAATGATCACAAATGAATATGCAAAAGAAAGCATATTTTGTTTTTATACATTTACATTAGAAAATCACTATTTTACATTTTAATTATTGTTTTGCAGTCAGGAAGAGACTGTATTTACACAGGAATATATAGCCTATTTGTTACTTTACCCATGAAGTTGTGTATTTAATGTGAGCTGTGTTTAACTTGAGCTATGTTGAATGTGAAATAAATTTTATCTGAGCTGCGTTTAAAGAAAGCTGTGTTTAGACCTCTGAAGGACTGAACTCCTACCCAGTGACAGCTGTGTCCACCTCGTGCATTAGCGGGATGGACAGTTCCAACAGGTTATCATGTAGTTTGTTCTCATGTTCTGGATTGGCACTAAGTTACACAAACAAGATTCACAAACACAGTGAGGAACAGAAAGTCACTGACAAAGTTACACACATTAGTACTTTACTATAACTAGCTATAAAGAAAGTTTATACTTTATATATATCTATATACTGTACACACATTAAATCTTACCTCCTGGCATGTACTAAAAATATCAGTGTTTCATTTTCACCAGACAGATGACTTGTGTCAAATAGTACAGACAGATGGTACTAAAACAGAGAGGAACAAACAAACACATTAAAAAAATGACCAGAAATACAGCTCCCTAAAAATTCTACTGAAACAACTATTAGATTTAACTCTCTTAAGTGAAACAGTGGATGAAATAAATTGAGATGTAATAAATAAATAGGAATTAAAGGTTGATGTATGATCAGTGTGACTGCAAAACTTGATGCATTTTTGGACTTATTTGGATTTTTGGCAAATTCTTTTCCTCAGGCACACATGGGTGTCTATATAGTAATACAAAAGAAATCAGAAAATCACTACATATTCTTCTTTTCGAAATTTTTAACTATAACTACCACTAGTTTGGATGTATTTGGGAGCCATGATGCATGACTTCATAGTCATATTTATGAAAACAAAATTAAGCATTAAGATTTTGCTTGTTGCTTTTTAAACAAGAGATATGAGATACATGTGTTGTGGAGGAAGCTGTTGCAGTCATTATGTCTGATTACATTCACTTTTACAGTACTGTGCAAAAGTCCTGAGACACACCTCATTTCTTCATATTACATTTTACCATGTAGATTAAATTAAAGAAATTGGAACAAATGTTTTACTGTGACAAACTGCAAAGTGCCTAAGTATACAATCTACAAATTGTTACTCGACAGCAACCTCATTTCCCCTCTAATCACTAAGTATTCTAATCACCGGCCTGATCACATGTCATCATATGACTACACCTGTTTCTCACTGGTTTATACCTTAGGTTAGATGTTTTTTTGTTTGAATGATTCATAGGTCACTGTGTGGCTTAACAAACAAAACACATTCGTCTGACACTCCTCAGGTAACACTGACATTTCCTTTCAGGAAACCTGGAGAACTATTCATCAAGCCTGCATTAAAAAATACAAGAAAGTCTGTCTGTGTACAAGCAAAATATAAAGAAATGACGGGTGGCATAAGACATTTACACATAACTGTATAGGCCGTCATTTAATGCCCAGAAGGATGTTACTGTATATGGCGCGCAGCGGTATTATCATATGACACTGTCATAGACTAGCGAAGTGAAACTAAAACTGGTAGGAGGAGGCCGACAATGCTGTAATCTGTTGTAAAACTGCTGTGAACTGAATTGTTTTAAATGTTTCTCATGATATTTAATAATCTTTGTTATTAAAAAGGGTTTGTGTGACACAAACCTCAGCACTTTTATCCTTGTGTCAATTGCTCCTGTGTAAATGAAGCATGAATTTTCTATTGTTTTAAATAAAAAATCAACCAACCTACTACTGATACTAAATTGCATATTTTCAGTGCCAGGAAATGCAGCTTCAGGATGATTTATCCATTGCGATAAAATTGTGGGAGGTCATAGCATTTTGCAAAATCATACAAAATTCACACTGTTATAACCAAAACAATTTGACATAATATTTTGGCATTTGTTGCATCTTTGTAACTCATTTTGCAATCAAACTGATTATACTTTACTTAATAAAACGGGTGCATAATTCAATCTATTTTACTTAGGTAAAGTGGCTCTTTTTTGTCCACCTTAGTCTGGGCTCTCATGAAAGGAAATCCCACACTGCATTTGAGGAAGTCCAGCTGAATCAGTTCACAGGAAATACCCTTCTCTTCCTGCAGAAGAAATTGACATTAATAAACACTAAAGTAAGATATTAAATGAATGAGGTTTTACTACCAAGCAACCAATTCAGTTAGAGCTGACACATTACAATTTAGCTACCGTGCTTTGTTGAAACAATCTCTTGTTAAAGGCATGAAGATGTTCTACATCATGTTATCACAGAGAAATACAACACACCTGTACCCAAACTGTTTAGAATGACATTGGCTTAATAATAATGATATTTTAATGATTAAAAACTCCTTCATTACATGCTCTTATATGCACTTACTGGTCACTTGATGAGGACCTATTCTAATTTTGACATATGCTGAACTCACTGTGACATTCCTTAAACCAGTTTCAAATGACTTGTGGCTTGTGATATGGCTCATTATCAGGCTGGAAGGAGCCATTATTAAGGAACCATGTCCTCAGCAACAAAACTTGCTGTGGCGACTGGTGCTTGATTGATTTTAAAGGAGCCAGTGTGTGCCAAAAATTTTTCCCACAACATAACATCTCAGAGTACAATCTGAATTGCTGACTGAATCCATGAAGCTCTTTTTTATGCAAATTTGTGATCCAACTATTTTCCCACTGTAAAAGTTCAAGATTGAGAAAAGGAAATTAGAAAGATTGAAATTCAAGATGACCAGGTGATATCGTTCCAATCCTCAGTTGTCCACTTTTCCTCAGCCAGTGCCAAATGTAGCCTCAGATCTTGACTGACATGAGTGGAAACCAACGTATCTGCTTTATGCTTTAAACTCATGTGCATTCTGAGGTGCTTGTGAGGTGCATGGATGTACAGTAAAGTGTGGTTATTTGAGTATACTATAGCTTTTCTGTCAGCTCAAAGCAGTCTGGTTACTCTCATGTGACCTCTTTCATCTTTAAGATGTTTTTTTTTTTTTTTACAAAAACCGCCACTGTCTTAGTCATACGCTACAGTAATTAACTGTTCTTTTTACACTGTTTTTTTTTGTAAACTCTAGACTATGTTACTGTATGTAAAAAGCCTAGGAAATTAACAGTTTCTAAAATACTTAAACCAGCACACATAATCATTATCTGAAATGCTTGACCTACAATATATCTGCTTGATTTTATGTGCTGTGCTGCTGCCACATGGTTGGTTGATTAAATGACAACAATGAAATAGCAGGTCATCGAGTGTTCTTAATTCAGAGGTCAGCTAGTGTATATTGATTGAGTCAATGTTGATGATTCAAACAGCAGTGGCCTTTGTACTGTACATACTAAAACATGGAATAACTACATCGGTTGAATTAAAAATATGTAATAATGACACTAAAGTCTGACCTCTGTTTTAGGCAGAAATGTCAAAAATATGCACTTCAAATAAGCAACTATGTTAAAATGTGTGTACATAAAAGTCACAAGTGTATGCACAACTACAATTCTGATAGAACCATATAGGAGTTTTGGTCCTCACAAAGGGTTAGAAAATATGCATATAACCGTCACATTGTTCAGCAGATTGTCACACTCTACCTCATTTCCACAAACACCACAATGCCTATAACTAAGGCTGCACAGGACCACAACACTCAGCTAGCACAGAGGCAGACACATTAATCTTACTTATCACAAACACCTACAGTATGCACTATTACTTATCCACAATATTAAAGCACTCAATACACAAACTTTACATGAATAAACACTGTCTTAGTTACCAGTCTCTAACCAGCCTTGCATACTGTTGACTGGTTTTAACCTATTTTTTTATTATTATTAATTGCCTGAACATTACCTCTTTCCTGATTACAATTTTCCTGTTGTTTTGGTTCTGTGTTCTAGCTTTATAATGTAAAGCTTCCTTTCCCTGCACTTGCATCCTTACCAGTCAGCTGACAATAAAAAAGATAAAAAATATATAGTTCTGTACAATACAAAACAATACGAAACAGCACAATTCAAAATTGATTGCTAGAACATGAATGGGACAAAAATAGCTTGTTGAGTGCTATTGTTTTGGTTATGTGTATGACTTCTTGAACTTCTTCCTGAGGAGGAAGGATTACTAGCCAATGCAGAAGGCTTGACTGCTCAGAATACTAGTGGGGAAATTACAATAACACATCTTTGCAGTTATCCTAAATGTTAAGCTTTTAACTTATACTATGCAGCTGATCTACTGACCTACAGTTCTATGAATTCATGACAGCCTTATAAAGGAATGAACAATAAAATGCACCATATACATTTTTACTCACTCACACACACACACACACACACACGCACACACACACACACACAGAACAACATACAAAAAAATGAACAGTAAAAGTGGAAAACCTCTGGACAGTGTGTTTGGAAGCTTGTCCAAACACTGCATAGATTCTTTGGCTTTTTGTAAACAGTAAGGCTTTGACCCTTGCAGGGAATGAACATTCATGGTTCATGGAGCTGGCCTTCTACAGCCCATCCATGGGAGGCCTAGGGAGAGCTGAGAGCCACCAGGGCTCTGACAAGTGCACTGATAAAACAGACCAACTGGTGCTCATCAAACTTTTGTGCAGAAGGAGAAGAGGAGGACTCAGAGACTGCAGAGCAGGACATGATTCATGGGCCTGATGCACTGACCTCTCACTGAGTTTACAATGGTGCTATTCTTAGCTTGACTAGAGTGCACTTGGAAGAAAATATATCAATAAATAGTCTCTTCAGATAACAGGGATGGGACAGCTCAAAAATGTTTTCAAAACACACACCATAACACTATGATACTTTGGCGGTGTATATTTGAGTCACTTTGCATGTGACTTGGTTTACTAACATCACCACAGAATTATGAGCTCCATGGGCACCTAGCGTGGCACAGGGTGGATTTTTTTTTTTAAACCTTTACCAAGCGTGCTCGTCTGCACCAGTAATAAGATGTAAGTACTGGGAATACTGGGGTGCCAGAATTTCCTTTATATCCTGACTGCACAGTGCTGTATCACAAACAGCAATACTCCCTTACTAAAGGGCAAAGGAAGTGAAGACAGTTTGTTTGCTCATTGTCCACCTGGCAGTCTGTGAGAAAGACCTGACATATGAACACTCTCTCTTTGGACATGGCTGTCTGTCTTCACCATGTTTCACATGTTTGTGTCTCACTTTTGCTGGTTTATATTGTAAAATCCCTTTTAATTTATTTTAATACAAGCAAATGTAAACTCTACATGAATGCTAATGGGAGCTTTTGATGTTTTTCGTAAAAGTCCCTTAAACAGTGAACAGGCAATTTCATAAATCATAGAATGTCAAAAGACAGAAATAAGTATGAATAAAAGCTGTGATGTAACCTCATTATCATTTTAAATCAAATAAAGACAATACATGACTTTTGACTCTAATAAAAGCACAGCGTGTGTGGGTCTACACATCAGCTGCCCTCAAAAGATTGTAACTCTGAGAGAGTTTCTGAAATCCATCTGTGGGAGCAGCTCAGCTCTAGAATAAGGTTGTAAAAAACATAAACAATGAAGTCTAAAACAAAACAAAAGCAGTGCATGAGTTCATATGTGGTCCATGAACACGGGAAATAGCACCATGGGAATTGATCTGGCTTGACCTCTGCTCTGCATGGAGTCATATCTAAAACCGCTGGCTCTTTACTAAGCTGGAGTATTTTGAGTGTTTAAACATATGTACAGTAATAGAATAGTCAGAACAATGCTGATTCTTGTATGAACTGCTCTTTCCAGGTGTACCATCAAACAACTTTGGTTTTAACAAAACAGTCGTCTAGCCAACACTATCTGGCCCTTGTCAAAGTGGCTCAGATCCTTACATGTGCCAGTGTAACAAGGTAATCCATGTTATTCACTTTACCTGTCAGTGCTTTTTAATGTCATGATTTATTTGTATATATTTAAAAATCACATTTTTAAATAGCAAATGGCTTATCAGATTATTTTTTTCTGTGCCAACATATTTCTAAAGATGGGTAACAGATGGAATGAAGGGGGAACAGGGAATGAAACTAGAAGTCCTCAAAAGTGATCATGCCTGCCAGTCCTACATTTGTTTTCCTCTCTACAGAAAAATCCACACATTGTTTGAGTCTGAGTAAGTCCAGTGTGACCAATATCTCAGAGGGCACACATGTGCTCACGACAGAATGTGTTCTGATAACTTTAGCTTGAGTAAAACACATGTTACTAGAGATGCTCCTGGAGACTGAGATATGGTGATAAAAGAAGGCTGCAATATGATGATAGCCAGCTGCTTTAGCTTACACCAGCAAATCTGTCACTTCCTGTTTCCTACACTTCCTCTTCTACAGTA
>JAOVVA010000041.1:7793419-7807662 GCA_028565275.1 Leiocassis micropogon
AAATCCCCAGTATTGTTGTAGAATGTAGAAAATAAATCACTAAACAAAAACAAAGAAATTTGCAAGTGACCCCAAATATTTGAACGGTAGTGTATATTATTAAAACAATATGAAATATGCATACAATTCACTTCCTAAGTATGTCAGTAATTGTCTATGATTCTCTAATGTTGAAATAGACATGATATTCCTTTTGCATACACACTTATAGCATATCATCTTTACCTCTTGTTTCGAATCATGATCAAGAGAAGTCTCTCTCTCTCTCTCTCTGTTACATGCACACTTACACACTCCAGCATTTAAATATTTAAATCAGTCAATTATTGAAAAGCTCACGTGTGACTTTAGCAGTGACGTTAAGGAAACACTATCACCATTTGGACAAAACAAACAAACAAAAAAACACATTTTTACAAAGCTGACTCCTAGACCTCCTTAAAAGATGGAAGATGGATGACATCCAGTGGTAGTCAGAGCCAAGCATGTGTCAGAGCCCCAGCATACACACCCACACAGACTCAAACTTTATGACGTCAATCTCCAGCAAGCAGCAGCCAAGTACAAAGGGAGCAACAATGAAGAGAACGGAAGAACAGATAGAAGATTTTACCCTGAAAGCAGCAATTTGCCGTGTAGCTTCAGGTCAGCAGCACAGTCATCAGACAGACAGTTCTTTTCAAACCAAGTCTGCAAACAGACAAAGTACAGGATGTTTACACAAGTTAAATGTTCGTGTGATAAATGGTAAATTGTGTGCTAGAGGGTGCTATTGTGCAAAAATTCAGACATTGTGTTTGGATCCTGCATAGACATTTTTCTGATCATGGGTGGCTCAGTGTTCACCTGTAAAGATTCCAAAACCAAGTTACAGTTACAGTCCGCTAGAATAAAACAATATTTTTGTTGGAATAATTATAAATTTGGCACCTCTGCTTTTAGAGTATTTAAAGTAGTAAAAAACTGAATTGTTAGAAAGGATACTAATTCCATGATAATTGATTCCTGATGTACTAAAAGATTTGTATTCTAGAAAGTAAAACATATGGGCTAACAAAAAGGTTGGCATTAAGATGAGCCTTACACAAATAAAACCATCAGGCATTCACATTCCACAAAAATAAGCATTCATTAATGTCTGGGAAATTAAACTTCTTGAATCTAAATTCACTGAAAAAAAGTTTAGCATTTAGCAAAACAAAGCTATTCTTCATTTAATCGTGCTGCAGAGGCCAGTAATAATTTAAAGTGTTCAGCAATTTACTGAATGGATGATCTATAAAATTTAACCTCATTCTTTGCTGCAATCTTCTCTCCTTTCTTCCAACGCAGTACAGGAGAGAGTGAAGCAAGCTCATGTCTGCGATGAACATCCAGCAAATGCTTGCCCAGGCTGTAGGATGCCTCAAAAGTGATTGCTGCGAACACGTCCTTAACTTCCTTCTGTGGACACAAAATTACACAGGTTTAAATGGAACAAATAATCCAATAAAAACACTGTACATGTTCAGTCTTCTTCTAATTGTGCTGTCATGGACTTTAACATTTGACATGCTCAGTGAGGCCTAAGATGTAGCTCATGGGTTTATTAGGGTGTTTTTTTTGAGCATTGTATAGTCTGACCTTTAGTCAGAACTTGTTCTGGGACATCCACTCCTGGGAAGACTGGCAACTGTCTTAAATTTTTTCACTTGTGAATAATCTTTATTCATTTATAAAGATCAACTCCAAGTGGTTTTGAAAAATTTAACCCTTTACAGATTAATGTGCAGCAAAAGAAAAAATCTCTGAGACCATTGTTACAGTCTTTCCCTCTTGTTGACACACACCTGAATGCCCCAGACCAGTAAACTGACAAAACTTCTGCTCTTAGAGACCTGCACACATAATGAATCAATTAATCAAGGCCTGATGATTGGCTACAACTTACCCTCTTAAATCCTGTCAAAGCAGTAAGGGGGTACTTAGTATTGGTCACATTTTTGGCTTCATTTTTGTGAAATAAATAATGGCACAGCAAAAAAAAGTTATATTTTGCTCATAATTTCTCGTAATTGATTGTAATTTCTCACAGAAAAAGTACTGCTTTGGTAAATTCATCACACTAACAGTTTGATAGCAAACTGAGATAAACAATGTTTTCAGGCACAGATGGTTGTCTATAACAAAACATTTTTGTTGAAAATCAATTCGGAAGCTTCAATATCACAAAGTAACACTTACTAAAATTAAACAGGGAGATAATGCTACAACACCCAGGAGATGTGCAATCACTTTGTGTACAAGAGGCATGAAATACATGTTTTGTATCTGCAGGAAGCTGTCGCATTTAATAGCTGCAGTGGTGTTTTGCAATTTAATGTGGCAGTGGTGTTTTGCAAAATCATTTAAAATTCACATGGATATATCTGAATGCACAAATCTGATGTTTTTCAAATTGGAGCTGGGTCATTTTCTTATGTGGTTCTAGATCAGATATATATCTGATACACCATCATGCGGCTTAAATAACAACAGGCAGATCGGAATTTATGCATCTTATTTCCTGTGCGTATGCAATATTTTAATCCACATGCGCCAAGAAAAGACGCATCGAAGTGCGCATGCGTGCCATTTCAGAGAACAGATGCATAGTCAGAAAAAAGTCACTTGTAACTATAAATGTGAACCATCATCACATGTGAATCAGATCAGTAACTGTACAATGTGGCTTGTAATGAAACAATGTAGAAAATATTTTTTTGTATTTCTTGCTTTTTTTAAAAACCTTTTTTTTTTTGTAAAACTGAGACTTTTTCTGAAACTGAGAAATAAAATTAAGATATCTCAATCTTGCAGTCAAACTGTTCACATTTTTCAGGTTGGCTTTGAAGTAAAGAAGTGGCATGTGAAATATATAATCTAATTTGGAAGAACGTATCTGCTTATAACGTCCCTCATCCTTTATCCTGGCAGTATAACCTGGATCCATAAAAGTAGAATTTCCTTGGAATACAACTTGGAAACACTCAAACAAAATGCTGAATTCGATTAAAACCCCATGATTGTTAAAGGATGCCAGTGAAACATGGATAAAGTAAGCCTTTAGTGCATCCTCTTTCCTATCTACATTAAACATCACTCAGTTCTTTGAAGATAGATGTTGGTTTTCATCAGTTTCATTGTCTTTGGACACACAGAGGAAACAAAAGCAAACTGCCCTCTTACCAGCTCTGTGCCTCCCAACATAAAACCAGTGATATCGGATAATGCATACTCTGCAAACTCTTTGTATAACCCAGGTCATGTTGCTGCTTTTATATACCGTACCTTAACCTAATTCCTCTCCCATCCTCCATTTCTCTTTGTTCTCCGTGTTTTATCAGTTGCTTTTCCTATAGTTCCCCACCCATTATTTCCTCGGCAGGGTTAAGTATCGAGCATACTGGGTTTAAAATTTTCCCTACCACTAAACAACCACTGAGGTGAAAACTTTATATTTCCACTTAACAAAAAATAAAAGGCCAAGAAACTTAATTTAAAAACAAAAATGAGGTTAAAATGTTTTGAGCATTGCCGCCTGCAAATTGGATGTCAAATAACCACTATATGACATCTTAGTCTATCCATCTATCCAATGACGGAAACTTCAAAGCACTTTTGTAAGTCGCTCTGAATAAGAGCATCTGCCAAATGCCTAAATGTATATGTAAGTGTAAATGTTAGTATGACAGTACCATGTAAAAGTCTTGAGCCACCCCCATTTCTTTATATTAAATCAAATTAAATAACATTATGTAGATTACTTTTAAAAAATAACTGTATATGTACCAACCTCAGCAGCAACCTCATTTCCTCTCTTATCTGCTGCAACCACTCAGCATTCAGCATAATCACGGACCTGATCATCTGTCATCATCTACACCTGTTTTCGCTGGTTCATGCCTTACTGTAAGTTAGATTGTTTTTATGCTTAAATGTTTCATAGGTCACATAGGAAACCAGTCAGGTCAAGGACCGGACTGAAAACGAGAGTCAAAAACTTGCCAAAATGAGAACCACAGTCCTTTAAGAAGCCTGGACAACTATATCTCAAGACTACATTATAAATACAGTACAAGAAAGTCTGGACACAACTTTGGAAGCACAATATGAGGAAAGTGTACAGAATATCTGGGAGACTCGTCAGGGACAATCTGATTATTTTGATTCATACATATTTTACACTATTTCATATATCATACTCTATATAAATAAAATTGAATTGAATTGTAAAATTTAAACTGTATATTGTCAAAAGGTGAGCACATTTTTATTTGAGAACTTATTAGAGAATATTTATATTAGAAATGGAATTTAAAATTAGCAAATCATAAATTTGTAAAAACTATTTTTTAAGCGACCAACTAGCAAGGTTAAAGCATTAATGCAAAACAGTAGCATGGAATTATACATCATACAGTATAATCAAAAGTTTGTGGACATCTGACCATCATGCCCACATGTGCTTGTTAAAATCTTATTCCCAGAACATAGGCATTAATATGGAGTTGGTCTTGCATTCCTGATATTACAGCCTCTACTCTTCTGTGAAAGCTTTCCAGAAAATTTTGGAACATGGCTGTGATTTTATAATTTTCTCCATTATATTGTATGTCTCACCAAAGACAGATGAAAGACATAAAAGCTTAATAAAGTTGAAGAGTGTGTGAAAGACATTAGACACTGGATGCTAATTAACTTTCTTCTGCTTAATTCTGACAAGACAGAAGTACTGTCACTATAGGACAGCATGCAGTTAGAAGTAAGCTACACACAACTCTACACACAAACATACACAAATTAGCTACACGCAAACTGGCATTTCTGTTTCACCAAGTGCAGCGAGAAAAAAGACCTTGGTGTGATTATTGATTCCAGTCTTTCTTTTGAAGCTCATGAAAATAATATTACTAGGATAGCCTTCTTTCATCTTAGAAATATTGCCAAGATAAAGAATATATTGTCACTACATGATGCATTAAAACTAGTTCATGCTTTTGTCATCTCTAGGGTGGATTATTGTAATGCCTTACATAAGTTCAACTAGGTGCATAAACAAGCTCCAGTTAGTCCGGAATGCAGCAACAAGCATCCTCACTGGAACCATTTATGAGCACATCACCCCCATCTTATCCACACTGCATTGACTCTCGGTGAAATTTTGCATTGATTTTAAAATACTACTATTGACTTTTAAGCAATAAATGGTCTCGCACCACCTGAGTGAGTACCTGAGTGAACTGCTAGTGTTTTTACTATCCACCACGCCTACTTTGATCAAAGGATGCAGGCTGCTTGTCAATACCCTGTATTATGAAAACTACAGCAGGAGGGAGAACTTTATTTTACAAAGCCCCAAAGTTATGGAATAGTCTTCCAATTAATGTTTGGGACTAAGACACAGTCTCAGTGTTTAAGTCTAGGCTGAAAATCTATTTATTTAGCCAAACCTTTTTTTTCCACTTGGCTCTACCTTTTAATTATGCTGTCAGTGTCCTAGCTTGCACTCTGTACTACTGTAAATATACTTTCACCTTGTACATTTTGTGACTGTAACCATAACTAACTGTTTTTTCTCTCTCTCTCTCTCTCTCTCTCTCTCTGTCACGCTACACATGGCGCTCCTGAGCTGCATCCCGATCCTCTCTGTCTTCTGGACCTGGGTAACTCATCCTGGTGCCCCGTTTCTGGTTGGACATCTTGTCACATGGACTGCTTGGGATGTGTGTGGTTACTAGGGATGGTTACACTTTCCAGTTAAATGAAATCTTAATGTCACAGCAATCAAAGACATTCTAGACAACTGTGTGTACATTTGTGATATGTTTGTGGACGGCTCATGTATGAGCTGATGTGGAATACGGTGAGCAGCCGGCACAAAGGCCTGACCTTAACCCCTCTTAATTCAATTCAGTTTTATTTATACAGCTCTTTTAACAAGGTATCACGTTATCACATAATTTTGGTCATATAATGTAATGGAAAAAAATGTGGTACATGAACAAAAGTGACTACTGAAGCACAGTGCTGCAGAAATAAAATTAATAATGCACTTTTTAGTACATATATATGAGGTTATGATAGGCAGATAAAAATAGCCTACTAGTTCCAGTAACAATGAAAGAAAAGGCATACAGTATATGGGCCTCCTGAATTGTCCTGCCAATGACCCCTGCCCTGGGGACCACTTAATATTATGACGTCAACATCTGGAGATCAGCAGAGAGTTCTGGTAGTCTACTGCCATTTTCACTAGGCCACATGAGAATAGAAAGGCATGAAGGATTCTTTGTTGGCCAGTGAAATTGGGCATATACAAGCTTGCACAAACATACATGCAAAAATATTTTTAAAAGATAAACTAAACAGACAAGTGAATAAATCAAAGCCGTGTTTAAGATTTTATCTTCCAATCAGACTTTTACCTCCAGTCACACTTATTATTATGCATTACATTCCCATCTGAAAGTGCAAAAAATCTGATAATGCCACTAAGAAATGCATTTACAGTATTCACTATTCATGGCCATTATAAAATAGGTCATATTAACACTCAATTACCACAAACTTTTTTTAAAGAATCCAATCAAAAGCAAAGTCTGTGCCCCAGTGTTAAAAGCTGCTTTTTAAACTGGAACAACCCCCCAAAAACAGTTCCTTATGTACCACATAGCAAGCATAAGCCAATCAGGTCTGTAGCCAAAGTGCACTCTATTTAGACCAGTGGTTTCCATTTTAATGCAAAGGATTTCCTAAAAATGTACTGTTTTTTGCAATGTTTTGCCATGTTCTATTTAACAACCTTGCATTTAAACACATTTAACCAATTTTACAGTTACAAATGAGAACATTTGAGTAACATAATAGACCTAAAATATCCACTATGTGTATCTTCATCTGAAAGATGTGCTCTAAAGCATGGTAAGAGTGCTATAAATTAATTTATTCTTTCACTCTAACACACATTAAATACAGATTAAATCTGTTTTGAAATATGTTACAGTAATTTGTTGATTCATGTTACAATTATTAATCCTATGAGAACTGAGTAGTTGTGTTTGCTTTAATGTCAAAGGACAACAGTGCCAGCACCAGTGCAGTTTGCATTACAATATGCTAAATAGGATACAAATATTTTAAACCATCTCAAACATGACAGATAACAGTTTTGCTGTTAGCTCCTGGAAACAAAAGAGCAAGAGCTTCTTCTCCCATTCATTTTTTTTATATTATTTAATCTCATATTAAAGTGAAGCCTTGCTGAGAAACCTTGGTGTATAGGTCTTGGTGACTGGCTTAATGGCATAAAGTGTGGGATAATTCCCACTGGGACAAATATGATCAGGTATTCGAATGGCATTGTAGGTAGGCAGTGTAGGAATCCATTAACCAAAGTGACCAAACCAGCATGAACTTTGCTGTAGCTACTTTTATTTGCCAGCATTACAGACTTTGGGACACTGCAGGTATTATTGATTTTAAAAGGTAGAGTTATTTTGGGCAGCATAATGGCTTAGTGGTGGTTAGCACTAACCCTTTGCACCTCCAGGTTCTGTGTTCGATTCCTGCCTTGAATCTGTGTGCATGGAGTTTGCATGTTCTCCCTGTGCTTGATAGGTTTCCTCTGGGTGCTGCGGTTTCCTCCTACAGTCCTGCTAATTGTCATTCCCAAATTGCCTGTTGTGTGTGTGTGTGTGTGTGTGTGTGTGTGAGAGAGAGAGAGAGAGAGAGAGAGAGAGAGTAAGTGTGAGTGTGTGCCCTGTGATGAATTGGCATCCCGTCCAGTGTGTACCCTGCCTCGTGCCCTAAGTTTCCTGGGATAAGCCTTAAGGTCCCCGTGATCCTGTATACAGAATTTAATTCAATTAAATTTTATTTGTATATCGCTTTTAACAATTGTTATTGTCGCAAAGCAGCTTTACACAATCAAAAGAATTATGGAATTATGGAAAATAAAGCAGGGTAAATGATGAGTGAGTAAGATTAAGTAAGTGAGTTTGATTAAATTCAATTGGGGCAACTTTGAGTAGATGATGGGATAATATTAAAGAAAATAGTTTTTTCCTTTCTTTCTGCAACTAATCCAATGGCCTGAGCGAGACATAAACTCCTGAGACCTAATGTGGATTTAAATAAACCTTAAATAAATGTCACACAACAGTTTTAAAAATTGATGGGCCTTTAAATTATGAAAAGAGAGCAAAATATCTATCATCCACCCTAGTGTAAACAATTAATGCATTGAGAGAGGGAATGCTTTCATGAAATAGCTCTGAGATTGATTCAATCACAGCTTGCATATCTTAAACTATGAACTAAGCTCTGTTTTGACCTACTAAAAAGTTAGTGGAACCAAAAAAACAAAATGGTCTCATTGCACAATTTCTTCCTTTATGCTGGCAGTGTGTTTCAGTTACCAAGGGAGTGAGTGGGGTGAGGTCAGCCAGGCACACCCAGATCATGCCTGGATACAAGGCTGTATGCTCCGTGTTTACAGTTGGATAGCATAGTAAAGCTATTACTATTATTAACATTAATAGCTTATTCTTAGGACTTAAAATACTTTTTACTAGATTGTGCAGCAAGACATAACCAAATTCCATAACCCATCCTATAGGGAAAAAAAGCTAAGTGATGCGTCAAGTATTGTTTTAAAGACTTTAAAGTGAAAGATCTGTTTAAACCCCATTAATACATTTAGGATGAAGCAGGAACTGATTTCCCCCTCATACAGACAATCTAGAATAATTATAAATTATCCAGAAAAAATAACTGTGAGAAAAACAGCCCAAATAGACCAACTCCTAAAATATTCTTGTCCCTGATCTGTAAATAAATTACTGTGATGAGTCCTTACATGTGAAATTTAACAAATTGTACAAATGTACTAACAATATCAGCACATTCATGACTTGCATTGATTTATTGCATATACCTATAATATTATGACAGAAATGCATTATCCCCAGCTCTCAATTCTGGGTTTAAAGCCAGCAAATTCCAAACCAACAGGTAATCCTATGCATGTTTTAGTTTTGGGGAGGGGAGGCATGAACAGCACACTGGTGTAAATTGCTCTCCAAAATACCTAAGCACATATGAAACTCATGATTAAACACAGATACTCATTCCTTAGTCATTAGCCAGTATACAGAAATGTTTCATTTTTAAAACAAATCAAACTAAAAGCTCTCCAAAACCTGTGAGTTAAGCAAAGAAGAAGACCTACACTCATACAGACAATATTCACAGACCCATAGAACATTTTCAGCACCGACAGAACAGCATTTTTCCCATGGGAAAGGGTCACTCATGTCCCAGCAGTGGATAAGAGCATACAGGCCACATGGAACACAGTGTTTTAGTGTTTAGGAGGATGTCCACATTAATAGGCCGACAACTCATTCCATCTGTGGTGCTGTCCTTTTCCCTCTTTTAACTCTACCATATCACAGGCTCTTCATAGCATTTTGCATATCTGGGAATTACTTTTAAGAGTTTTTTTTTTTAATTCAAAAACAAAACAAGGAAATGTGAAATGAGTAAAAAGTTTAGAATAATGACCATATTAACTTCTTTGTACAAAAGGTTAGATTTTCCATAATACAATTCCATCATTAGATGAAAACAAGTGGTTTATTAAACATTTGCTAAGATGCATGGTACTGTACCTTTCCCCCCCCACAAGTGAAAAAAAAAAAAAAAGATTTCCTGGTATGGAGTGAAAAATCATGTAACCAAGACCTGGTCCAAAAAAAACATTCCTTGCACATACTTAACCAAACAAACATGATTACTCAGATTACTCTTTAATATAAAAAATGCTTAATAATGACAGCAACCTCTGCATTAAGAAGAATTACAAAATACAGAAGCTTTGACTTGCATTATGTTTATAATGCATTATTATTTTCTTTATAAACACATAGTATCACTTTGCTCTGATGTAACCTAATTAGTGTTTCCTTTAGAAGGTTATGTTTCACTTCCTCCAATAATAAATATGCCTCGAGTTCCACTTGCATACTAAGCAGGTGGGTCCCCTCAAGTAAAATTAGGCAGCTCACTATACTGTATACTTTCAATGAAATCCTCTGCTCATCTTAATCCATGCATTCTGATCGATACTTTTTGCTCTTTGAGTAGTCTAGTTGTTTTTTTTCAGTTTGGCTAATCAACAGAGAGGATACAACCAACAGACTGCAAACAGAAAAAAAAACACATTTAAGAAAGGGGGTAGAAAACCTACCCAGGAAAAACACATTTGAGGAGGGGGATTGGGATCAGGTCCTTTTATGGAAGTAATCTTGAACAAGGTCTAGTGACTGATGGAGGCTGTCAGTACATGACGTTATCAACCTTAACTCTGTTTGCCCTTTCAACATAAAGAGTGTAAGAAGCATAAAACCGGAATCTTCTGTTCAAACGATCAAGTGTTTCACTTCAAAATTATACCTCCCAATTTCAGGTGTAAATATAAATTAGGAACACACTTGCTGCTTCCCATTTGTGCAATAAGGATACGATCAAGGCCTGTTTTTCACCATATGGTCATTATGGGTGTTAAATCCATCTAATAGTTTAAAGACTCAATCAGCAGGACATCCTCCTTTTCCTGTAAACAGGAGGATGTCCTGTTATTTTTAAATCATTCTATATTTATGAAATACTAAAAAGCTGCTTCACATGGTATAGTATAAATTGAGCAGTGACTGCAAGAAAGGTCAGGGAGTTCATTTAATCATAGTAAAATTAAATAATGAATTTCCTAGTGTATACATTGTCCACAGGTCTGTATATATTTGATGTGATTATTTATAACCAAAACCAAATAAAACTCTTCAGTCATTATTCTTTTTAAGTCCAGGCTAAAATGATAATAAAATAGTAAAAAATTTAAGCTGTGAATAAAAATAAAATAATATATGTGAATTAATATTTAGTGTATGTACACATTATTTTACAAAAAAGTGATGCTCAAATATCAAGGTACAGAGGCAGTTAACACTAAGTCTAGAGCTACATATAGGTTTAAAATGATACAGATTTGGTCACTTTTAGAGACTTTCCTGCATGTGTGTGTGTGTGTACAATTATACCCTCTACTCAGAAGTGAAACCTAATACGTCTACAAGCGCAACACAAACTGGACATCTAGGAAAAGTAGATGCAGGACAATTAAGCAACAAGCAGGGTAAAGACCAGGTTTAATCACTGAACTGAATGACTACATAATAACAATATACGGTAACACTACAGACATTAAAGCTACCTATTCACAGATCAGTTCGTTCATCTGTGTTTGCTGGCCAGATCAAATTCTCTAACCTTTCAATACAACTAGTAAACAAATCAGGATAAATTAAACATGTATGGGTTCCTTTATCAAACATGTTAATATATGTTTTGAAGCTGAATATTTATGTACATATCACTTCCAACATCAGTGGGGACATTAATGGATAATCCATAATGACAGAACATTTGTTTGGAATTGCATATGCTCAATTTAGACTAGAGTTTTTCCATGGCATTTACTATGGGTAGGGCTGTGCACGTTTCAGTGTTTTTTTCCATCGCAGCGTTTTATAAATAGGTGCTGGAGTGGCAAGCATGTTTAATGGGAGACAGCTGGATATGATTACCTTCGTGCTATGTAGATTCATTGTATCAGCTTTCTTGGCCTGGGGTAAATGAAACCAGTGGAATGGCATTGAGGGAATGGCAGTGTCATGTGGAACTGAAACACGGAAAAGCACAAAGCTGACTGGTGGCGGGCTGTCTAGCACCCGTAAAGAGCCAGAACCCTGCATAGCATCTCAACACTAGTATGTGTATGAGAGTGTGTGCCCCTATGCATTCTATGACAGTCTATAATAGACTTTAATCAAACCCAAATGCGAAAAATTTATTTGAATTCATCTGTAAAACATGTAATTACGTCTGCAACATGACTGATTCTGCAATAATATTATGTTATTGCACCCATTTTAGGCTATCAAAAGTGTTAGATCAGACAATCTTAAATCAAAGGAAAGTAAACAACTTACTAACTGGTTGCATATTCCTTGTTTGCAATAACTGCAACTGGTCAGAGACCCACTGACATCACTAAACTGTCACTTTTCTAATGGTATTCCAAGCTTATAGCACAGCTTCTTCCAGTTGTTTTGTTTTGGGGGACTCTTCCTTCAGTTCCCTTCTTCAGGTGGTGAAATGCAAGCTTAATTGGGGCTAACGTCTTGTGATCGACCTGACCAGCCCTCCAATTTTCTGCGTTTTTGTGCACACAGACACAGAGAGCTTCTCTCCTAGAACCAATTTGTCTCAGCCAATCCACCTGTCTGCTTGGTTTTGAGCATTAGGAGAGATAAAACTGAAGAACTCAAAGAAAACCATACAGTAATCAGAGGAACATAAAGTAAGACAGTAACTGACCTTGAAGAACAGACAACTGCCAAAACTTTAGGAACAGACAATAGAATAAAACCCAGGACACTAGAGTTGTGAACAGCAATGCAATTGCTGGGATTTTGGTGGCCTACAACATTTATCTGGTTACAGACAGATAATTTCATTACATAATAAAGTAAATGTTTACAAATGACTAATTATCTTTACTTTTTTTCCAATTACCAGTAAATTAGGACTCAAACAGACTATTTACTATTTTACTGTTACAATGTACTGTAACAGTGAAATCAAACGAGGGGTTGCGACAGCAGACCATCCGATCCGCACACAACTTGGCACAGGTTTTACGACGTCTTTCTGACACAACCCTCCCATTTTATCAAGGCTTGGGACCAGCACTGCATCCAGTGGCTGGGAATTAGTAACTACACTGCCTGGCCTAAAACTTTCATTACAGACAACATTCTCAATGGCTTTGTTTTAACAACCATATGTAACATCAAAACATTAATTTCCATCTAGAGCTGAATCAAATTTTGGCTGAGATCTTGTATTAATGACAGGAGTTAAACAACTCTGTGAAGTCTTCTCATACGCATCCCGAGAACTTTCAATGGGTTAAAAGTGAGGACTCTCCAGAGGCTAATTTATGTGTTAAAATCATTCCTTATGCTGCCAGAACTACTCTTTAACAATTTGAGCCTGATGAATATTGGCCTTATTGTTTTTTGACTTAAATTTTCTTGCACCCACAGGAAGGAAAACTGTTATAACAGGTTAATTCAGTACATTCAGGTAGTCAGCTGACTTTTTTAATGTTTCGTTGTCTCATAATGTTACTGAGCCTAGACCTGACCAACTTAAGCACTCCCAGATCATAATGCTTGAAAGCATGTACAGTGTGCATAATGGGTACATCAGTTCTTACCCATTGCGGTGGAATAGGGTCAGTCTGGACTCAAATCACATGACATTTTTCTATTGCTCCAATGTCCAATCTTTATGCTCCCTCGCAAACTAAATCCTATAACTGTAGCATATCTTGCATGGCCATGACATATTTTTCTGACATCGCTGTTAAGAGAAAAAGAAGCTACTTTATGCATCAGCTAGTGTTAAAAGAACTGTTGCCAATAGAAACATATAAGTCACTGCATCAATTATAAAATTACCTGTAAAGTTAAATTGCATGTAAATGTAAAGGCTCAAATGTATTTGCCTGTGTATAGCCAAAACAACGTTTCTGGCCATGCAGTGCACATGTATCCTAAATAGCAAAGTTCAATATTCAATATTATCACATTTTTCTTTCAAGTGCAAGTGCTCAAAATACTGTATTAAGCTAAAAATAACCAAACAAGAAACATCTGGATAGCTGATATGCTATTCCATAGCCCCTGCCAACAGAAACATGTTCTGATGACGAGCATCAAGCAGTTACATAATGCCTCAATAATTTTCAAGAATGAAAATTACATCTGGGCTTTTAATTTGTGATTGTGTTGAAGCTTTAAGGTTCTGCTGAATGAACTGCTGGGGTAATGGTAAAACACTGCCCATAAATTATCTATTAATGTTGTAAAACTGTATATCAAAGGCAAGGTTATCTGAACCAATGTAAAACAACTTATGTTAAGTAGTCTGAAATACTGTATATTTGCTTATTATTTGGAGATATGCTTTCTGTATCTGCATTTACAACTAACACTACAGTTCACCTAATATACAAACCCCTAGTGGCGGTGGTTGGTCCCATTTACCCTTCAAACACTCTACTTTTACTTACTTTCACTAATTTCGCCTCTGAT